>JBBPBX010002876.1:20841-37468 GCA_038048925.1 Garcialebias charrua
AAATAAAATAAAACTGTGTGTACTAACAGTGCAACACAGACGTCTCCACTATGCACATCTTGCCAAGTCAGGTAAAGTAGGGGAAACACTTCTACTTGTTTAGGCCTTATCCAATGATCCCGTACGTCCATGCTGGCTAAATGAGTCACAACGAGGATTTTTTTTTTTTTCAAATTCTTCATCCTGATAGCTACAAAATGACGTATTTGTTGAAATTTGAAGATTTTTGTTGGTCTGGAGTGATATCGAGAATTCCAGCCCTGTACAGGGAGTCCTCAACTTACGGCACCCTCGACTTACGGCAACTCGGACTTACGAACGCGCTACAAACGCCAGTACGTGCTGTGTTTATAGATGAATGTGTGGTGTAATGTGTTAGCTAACCGTTTGTAAATAAAGTTCTGTGCATGTTTATGGACCAGTATGTACGTTTGTTCAGTCTCATGTCGATAAACGGGTGTGCGGCAGCAGCGTACGAACGCCACGTGTTCTGAGTTTCGACTTGCGTCCAAAAATCCGGACTTACGAACGACACGTGTTCTGAGTTTCGACTTACGTCCAAAAATCTGGACTTACGAACGACACGTGTTCTGAGTTTCGACTTACGTCCAAAAATCTGGACTTACGAACGACACGTGTTCTGAGTTTCGACTTACGTCCAAAAATCCGGACTTACTAACAACACGTGTTCTGAGTTTCGACTTACGTCCAAAAATCCGGACTTACAAACAACACGTGTTCTGAGTTTCGACTTACGTCCAAAAATCCAAATTTAAGAAACGACACGTGCTCTGAGTTTCGACTTAGGTCAAAATCGGGTTACGAACGGTGCGTAGGTCCGGAACTCGTTCGTAAGTCGAGGACTCCCTGTACTGTATTTATAAAAAGGGGAATTCCCAAGCTTCACAATGGCCCCAATCGTTATAGGAAGGGATTTCCCAGCGCTACGGCAGCCAGTAGAAAACAATGGTCAATTAGAAAAATCAAAAGTATTATTTCTGAAGACATACCTGTTGTAAAAATGTAATATAAGGTACATTACGTCATATTTTAGGATGTGTTTTTGCCAGCAGGGATTACACGTATATGCCTTCACTGTGTCCTGAAATGTAAAAAATCTAAATCTAAAGAGTGTACTTATCATGGTGTTATGTTGTGTACAGTAACACTGTTTCGTCTTTCCTCACTTCTTCTATAAAAGCAACTAACCAAAAAATATATAAAACACGGAGACAACAGTGATGTGGTGTTTTTGTAAAGATTCTTGAAGCCCAGAGCCATCCTGCTTTTTGTAACTTTGCATAGCTGTAGCCATACAATATAGTGACTGAGCATTGGCTGGATTAAAAGACTGGGCCTGGCTAAGACTCTGTTTTTTTTTTAGGTGAAGGTGGAAACTTTCAGTATGTAGCCCATAAACACCACTCCAGATTCAGCCGTCAGTCGGTCCAACAGAGACTGAAACATACCTGGACTTCAACAATCGACCGCTGACGCTACAAACACACGGAAGGCTTCCTTGTAAAAAAAAAAACTGTGATATTTGGTTGTTTCTGACCTGATTGGCTGTATTAAACCTGATCTCTAATTGAATGAGGCTCTGGGTGCAAAGAGGAACGTGGTTTGGGGCAAAAATAATCAGGACTCAAAATGAGACGACCCGGGAGCTCCCCGTGAAGCTGTGACCCCCTTGAAGACGTCGAAGGATCTGCTTTATTTGTGCCCTCAAATCTATAACATTCATGCAAGACATTCACAAGCACTACCCGTGAAAACGAACCAGGAAGTGGCTAACCGTGTTCTCTAAGTGGCACATGCGGGAAACAGTGTGCTGTTTTTTTTGTCTTCTTCGATTTCCGACACATGTACAGTGCACGTCCAGATCAGACCATCAAACGAGTGGATAAGGCGTTGTAGGTGCCACTGGGTTTCACCAATGTTGCTATTTTCACATGCACTTTTTACAGATTTACACATTTCATTCAGTTGAAATGTAAAACGTTTATGTTCCCTAAACACATTTGGCTAAATCCTTCATCGTAACCAGAACTATACAAAACCTTTCTGCTTTACTCGATAGCACCATTTGAATATTGTTCCCGAAATGTAAAGGGGTATGGGATTATTAGACATAGGGTGTGTGTTAAGCCTATTTCCCTGCTGCAGAGGAAACCCTGTGTTTGTGAACGTGTGTGTGTGTGTGTATACTAAGCAGATCTCCCGGTACCGGAGACTTGCATAGCTTCTACACGACAGGAAGAGCAGTTGTCCGTTTGGAAGGAACCTTTGGCACGGCCTTGGCCGATGACTGAAGGCAGTGCTCGAGTCGCACTATGGAACTCAAAGGGGCAACTTGCCCTCATCGCACCATAAATACATGCGTGTTTTACACGTTTGCACCATAAGAAGTGGGGTTAGCAGCCAATCGACTCTAGCTTAAGAGCGTTGCACCATGTGAACGGCGACGCAGTTGCTTTTGCTCGCGCTGATTAAAACTCGTCGCCAGGTCGCAGCAAATGATTTGTCCGTTTTTTTTCGTCGACTAGCACCAGATAGACAAAAACAATTCAAGCTTGCTCCTCATTCGTGTTGGTTATTTAAGAATTTCTGGTGTTTCCCTTTTTCTCTTCACTCACTAGTACAGGTAGTCCCCGACTTACGAGCGCTCTGACTTACGAGGTCCCGGACTTACGAGCATGCATCTCATTAAAAAAAAAATAATAATAATAATAAATAAATAAAAATTTTTTTTTTTTTTTATTTTTTTTTTTATAAATGAATACATGTACAGTACTGGACAGTCACCAAGCACTTAGTCTATCCTAACACAGTTTTTAAAGATGAAGGAATAAGTTGAATTGTCTCCCTTTCACATAAAGGGAGCAAGCTCCCTATGGAGCCTGCAGGGAGGAGGGAGACAATTCAACTGATTCCTTCATCTTTAAAAACTGTGTTAGGATAGGCTAAGTGCTTGGTGACTGTACAGTACTGTACATTTATCTATTAATAAATAAAAAACAATAAAAAATAAAAATACTGTATATACTGTATATTTTTAATAAATAGATAAATGTACAGTACTGTACAGTCACCAAGCACTTAGCCTATCCTAACACAGTTTTTAAAGATGAAGGAATCAGTTGAATTGTCTCCCTCCTCCCTGCAGGCTCCATAGGGAGCTTGCTCCCTTTATGTGAAAGGGAGACAATTCAACTTATTCCTTCATCTTTAAAAACTGTGTTAGGATAGGCTAAGTGCTTGGTGACTGTCCAGTACTGTACATGTATTCATTTATTTAAAAAAAAAAAAAAAAAAAAAAAAGTAAAAAAAAAATATTATTTTTTTTTTTTTTTACTATGTGTTCCTACTTACGAATTTTTGACTTACGAGCGCCCCCTAGTGACGGAACTCGCTCGTAAGTCGGGGACTACCTGTATTTGTTATTATTTCATACCTGCAAACTCAAGGAATGAAAAAGGTGACATACCTAGTGTCTGTAGTCGGGGTGGGGGAGGGGGTCCTGTACATCCTACAACCCCCCACCCTCAGTCGACAACAGCCGACATTTATGTAGCGCTAAGCTAGCACCACGTAAGTACGCTAGCTTAGTGCTTATGAGCTAGCGTGAACTTTGCTGCAAGCAAAAGTTGCAAGCTAGCTAGCGCAACTTGCGTAGCACTAGCTTTGTGCTATGTAAGCCCATCCATCCATTTTTGTTCATTTATCTGGGGTCGGGTCGCGGGGGTAGCAGCCTAAGTAGGGAGGCCCAGACTTCCCTCTCCCCAGCCACTTGGGCCAGTCCTAGGTCTCTTCCCAGTGGGACGTGTCCGGAACACCTCATCAGGGAGGGATCCAGGAGGCATCCTAACCAAATGCCCGAGCCACCTCAACTGGCTCCTCTCAAAATGGAGAAGCAGCGGCAAAGTCCAGTCAATGGGAAATGTTGCCGTCTACCACGCCTCTGACCCCCCTACCCCCGAAAAAACTCTTTGGATCTAAACGATTCATGTAAATTACATATTTTTGATTGTAACTGGCAATTTTTGATGAAAAGCGACAGGTTTGCAGGTATGTTATTTAAATAAATTCATTGTGGTTAGCACAAGTTCCCAACCTTTGGAGGGAAATTATCACTTTGAGTGGCGGCTCTGATTTCTTTTTGAGTGGGGGGTATGTGGAAAGTTACAACAACTAATATCTTACTAGTTGTAGGTAGCTATTTGAACAACCTGCTTGGGAAAATTGTTTATTTTGACTGGATCCACTTGCTAACGGCTAGTTTGAGCATGGCCGACCCAAAGAGTATTGTTGCGGTATTAAAATAACCGTGATTTTGATAGCTGTTTACGCTAACGCCAGTTTATAAACCTTTACACTGCAGTTAGTGTTGCATTACACCATTTAGGGCTGGACCCAAAATTAATATTGCTATTTATATAACTTTATTGTGATATAGATTTTATATTGGAGTGGTTTTTTTATTGCACTTGAAGTCAACACTAATTGTGACTCACTAGCCTTGGTCTTCTGACACTAGTACTGTACCCTCAAAACAAACTTTACAAGAGGAAACTCAATGTACTCTTTATATTGCTCACCTCTAACACTTTAATTTATCAAAAATATATAAAATAGTCCGTCTGGAAGAGCTTCAGGTGGCACTAGACATGCTACAGCTATCTGCTGCTGCCAACACTGGTGATGACAGAAGTTTGTTGCAGTTGGACTAGCCATTAGCTAGGTGAGCCATTAGCTCACCAGCTCATCAGTCTGGTCAGAATTAAACTATTCCTACAAAATTAGGTTTTTCAAATGGATATCTTCAATAGGTACGACATTCAGAACCCGCCTTGAGAGGTTCTGAGTTGAACTGAGGTAAGGTAGAACTGGGTGGTCAAAAGTGTGGAAAAGGAAGCCAAATAATTCTCTAGAGCTTTGAAGTTCTTTCAAAAGTAAGTTTAAAATAAGTTTAGTCTCTTTTTCTGTTTAAACGGTTACGGTACTTTTAGTTGGCTATGTGGCTATGAACAGCACAAAATAACATTAGACTTTTCTTAGTTGCTTTTTAGATGCAAGATCGAACCAGCAAAGCCCTAAAATACTGCATCAGGTAGGTTTTATCAGCCTCACGCTTTACTTTTTGCTATGGCACGCCTAAATTTGGACCTAAATTATAAAAATGAACAATATGTCAAAGTGAGTCGCTCATAAACTATTAGTATTTTTTCTGTTCGGTCGTCTTGGGCAGCAACGACCTTAAGACACTTTTCCTGCCTGCTTCATATATAGGGGTGCACCGATAAATCGGCCGGGCGATTTATCGGCCCAGATTTCCTTAATTTTAGGAAATCGGCCAATGCTTGCATGAGAAACCGATTTTACAGATTTCTTTAGTTTTAACAACAATTGTCTAAACTTCATTTATATTTCAGAGCACTACCTTGTGACCAGTTAAAACAAGTTTGTATTGCTTCTAGAATATTGTTCAAGGGTCTGTTTTTCAACAAAATAAGATTGAAATTTGAAGGCGCATTGTGACCTTACAATATCTAAGTGTTGCTTATAAAACTAAATCGGTATCGGCCAAAATCGGAATCGGCAGGTCAGACTTTGTATAAATCGGTGATTGGTGATAGGCCAAAAAACTGCAATCGGTGCACCCCTAACACTCCAAATTCCCACACCAGGGGGTGCGAGCAACCTGTTGGTGTGTCATACTGTCGTGCTCCCGCCGACGGACCCGTGACTGATGCGTTGGCCCGTTTGTTGTTGCTTTCCAAAGTAACAGCTTGGATACCAACGATAAACAGACCAATAAATAAATAATGAGCCATCCGTCA
This sequence comes from Garcialebias charrua, assembly GCA_038048925.1. NCBI lineage: Eukaryota > Metazoa > Chordata > Actinopteri > Cyprinodontiformes > Rivulidae > Garcialebias > Garcialebias charrua. The sequence continues at coordinate 26,682 of JBBPBX010002876.1, forward strand.
GCTCAGTCATGGGTGGCTTCGGAGGAGTTGACACTGGACGCGATACAGGAGAGGACGAGTCATCGTCGGGAGGTGTTGCGACGACTCAGGTCCAAAACTGTCGGACGGCGCTCATGGGACCAACATGATCAAGACTTTACACATGGAAAATATTAGTCATGGCTCAGAAATAATTAGGCTAGCATTTGCTCTGCATTAAAAATGTGCAGATCCGTCATTTTTGTCGTCTAGCAATGACGGTGGCCAATTTATTATTTGTAGTTACTAAAAGTCTAACATTGTAGTTAAACCCAATACAGCTCAGACACTACTGCGTGATAAGAATGTGTTTCCTTAAATATAATGATAACGTGTTTTTTTTTGTACCCATACTGTACATACTGAACTGATAGCACTAAGACGTCTTCAGCCAACATGGAAGTTGAGATAGTTCTGCTGCGTTTAGGATTCTGCTCTTTCCGACTTTCCAAATAATTTTAATAAACTTCCGTTTTGTAAAACGTAAACATCTGTTTAACTTTGAAAAGTTATAAATAAGTGTTCCAGTTTTTGAACCAACCGGTCCTTTTCTGTTTCTACAGGGAAATATTCTTCTTTCTCAGCACCTATTTGTTGTGGTGTACCTCAAGGGTCCATTTTGGGTCCCACTCTGTTTTGGTTATACAATACATGCTGCATTTCTTTTCAGTGCTACGCTGATGACATCTAATTACCGTATTCGTCGGTGTATAATACGCGTTTTTTTTTTTTACTCATTTGAATGTCCTGCGTATGAAACACCGAAGCGTATTATCTATTTATTTATATATTTCAGAATCTGTTGGAATCCTGGCAAAAACCAATGCAGATTTGTTCCTGTCTTTGATTTTATACGTCTACCTTATAATGTTTTGCTAGTTTTTTGATGCTTTGTTAAAAAAAAAAAAAAAAAAATATTTTGTTTTTTTCTCTCTTTTGTTTTCTATTGTTTATTGTTTGTTTGTTTATTGTTTAAGGAAATTCTATCATTGCTGTTCATTGTTCTTTAGTTTTAGCAGGTCGCTTTCGTAAATGAGCCCATGAGGTTCAAAAGATTTACCTGACTAAATAAAGGTTGAATGAATCTATGAATTTTCCCCCATATTTTTAGACTCATTTTTCGCTCTGATATACCGGTAGCTGTTTTTCATTTTGGGCTAAAAATGGTGCAGTACCACTTTTGTCCGCTAGGGAGACACTTCCAGACCGTTTCTAGCTCATGTGTTTGAAAAAAGCCTCCTCTGGTCGGACTGACTCTGTCGCTGCCCGCCCCCTCCTCTGGATGTAGCTGCATTTAGCTGTGAGGTCACGGTTTTTGTTAGCAAGATAACTCATAAACAACACCGCAGATTTTTAAATCCAGCTGATTTGAACATTTCGTTAGTTTTGTTAAGCTCAGGAGCCCGTTTGCTATAAAGTCAGCTAAGAAATATATATTTTTAAGCGTTTATTTAGCTAAATTTAAAGAAAGAAAGCGTCCGGTCCGACCCGCCTGCATAAAAATAGGCAAACTACTTTTTTTAAATCCAGCTGATTTGAACATTTCGTTAGTTTTGTTAAGCTCAGGAGCCCGTCTGCTATAAAGTCAGCTAAGAAATATATTTTTTCTCGCAAAGAAATAATTGTTTTTACCGTGTTTCCTTGTGAAGTTCTTCATACTCGCTCGCTTCTGTCGCCGCCATTTTCAGCAGGGCAAATGAGCCGCTAACGCGTCGCGTAGCGGTGACACATAATAGATGCGTATTAAACACCGAAGCGTATTATGTACAGTTTTTTCTGGTTTATTTCCAATAATTGGTCAAAGCGTATTATATACAGGAGCGTATAATACAACGGCGAATACGGTATATCTCTTTTTTTTTAAACGGATGTCTCTGCCCCACTGCAGCCTCTGTTTACCTGTCTACAAGATTTCAAAGACTAGATTACATGTACTTAGAAGTGTCTGGCTTTGACTGAAACAAGACCGACGTCGTCTTATTTACAAACCGTACTCCTCTAAAGGGTTTGCTGATATTTTTGGACCTCTTGCTCTTCATTGTTCCTCCGTCATCAAGAATCTTGGAGTGTTTTTAGACCGTTCTTTTGTATTTGAGAAGCAAGAATCCTCAGTTGTTAAAAACTTTTTATCAGCTGCATCTAATTGTCAAAGCAAAAATTGTATAATCCTCCATAACTCTCATCTCTACCTTCATCACCTCTAGACTGGACTACTGCAATGCTTTACATATTTGCCTCCAACTATCGTCTCTCCATCGCTCAGTTAGTCCAGAACGCTGCTGCACGTCTTTTAACAGGAACCAGAAGGCAGGACCACGTCATTCCTGTTTTACCAGATTTACACCAGCTGCCTGTTCACTTTTGTATTGATTTTAAGATACTTTTACTTGCTTTTAAAGCTTTAAATGGCTTGGCACAAAGTTATAATGAACCTTTTGGACTTTTACAACCCAAACAGAGCACTGAGCTCCTCCAGTCGGATGCTTTTAGTGCAGTTGAGGGCAAAATTAAAGCGTAGAGGGGATCAGGCTTTTAAAGTGACAGACCCCAGACTCTGGAACCCCTGACCATTAGAGTCCGTACAGTCCTGGAAACACCACCTATAAACTCACTTTTTTTACACTGACACTTAGTTCAGGTTCAGTTTGTTCCATCAGAAGTTTGAAGTTGTGATATTTTCTTGCTTTAGTTTGTTTTCTTATTTTATTGACTGTTTTTCCTGTTTTTGAAGTGCTTTGGTGGATGATACATGAATCAGTTTACTGTATTCTATTGTATTAACATACAAAGCCCTCAACAACCTAGGTCCATCTTATATTACAGATCTTATTGTTTCATATTTTCCTAACAGAGCACTTTGCTCTCAGACTGCAGGTTTACTAGTGGTTCCTAGAGTTTGCAAAATCAGAATGGGAGGCAGAGCTTTCAGTTGTCAGGCTCCTCCTGGAACCAAAACAGGTGAACGGTTCTCAGGAGAGCTTTTAGCTTTAGCCTAATGCTAATGTTTTCAATTTCAATCTTTAATTTTCTTCAGAATGAATTAGTTTGGATAAATACCCTGTTTATGTATGGTATGTTCTAAAATACCTACATTTGTGCTGTACACAAATCAGTGTAAAGTACAATATATTAAGACAGGTGAGCTTTTAGCTTTAGCCAATGCTAATGCTTTCGTTCTTTTGCTTCTTTCAGGAAAAAATAGTTTAGCTATTTCATGCCCTGTTAAAACACTTTCTATTTGGATTAGAATGACAGAATTGTAAAGATGGTGTGTGCTGTAGATATTAAAACAGGTGAGAAAAAAAACATGTACCGCGTTTAGCTTTAGCCAAACGCTAACATCATGTTCTTTATTTGTCAGGTGTTTATGAGTGGTTTTGAATTATAATTCTTCACTTTAAAGCTTTTATAAATAAGTTTTGGAGATGGTGCTATCATTCATGTCCTGTCAGTGTAAAGAAAATGGCAATTATCAGTTGAACTTTTAGCCTTAGCTCAGCTAACGCTAACGCTTTCACGCTCAGACTGAATGGACCTAAAGTAAAATAAAAAACAGAAGAATAATTTGCAATTAAAATTAATGTTGATGTTTACATATTGTGCAAGGATTCATGAATATAGATGCAGAAAAACTGGTTCATGCATTTGTCACGTCTAGACCGGACTATTGCATTGGTTTGTTATCTGGGTGTCCAAATATTCTTTAAAAAGTCTTCAGTTGATCCAAAATGCTGCTGCCAGAGTCTTAACTGGAGTTACTGGGAGAGATCATCTCTCTCCAGTTTTAGCTTCTCTCCACTGGCTCCCTGTCAAATCCAGAATCTTACTTCTAACCTACAAAGCTCTCAACAACCTAGATCCATCTTATATTACAGATCTTATTGCTTCATATTTTCCTAACAGAGCACTTTGCGCTCAGACTGCAGGTTTACTTGTGGTTCCTATGGGAGGAAGCTTCCTTAGATAGAGAACTTTACTAATTGGCTTCTTATATATGTGAATGTTTCTGTTGGGACTTGGTGCTATAGAAATAAACTGAATTGAATGTTTGCTAAAGTTTTAGCTATAATTAGTTGTTATGTTTTCAACTTAGCTTAAACGTTTAAAGATGCTCAAGTTTCTTTTGTTCATCTAAACATTTTACATATTTGCTGCTCGGTAGAAGGGAAAAAAAAATCCTTCAATAAATAATCTGTCAGTTTAGGCAATAGTTCTGTTTTCTTTGGGCTAAGAGTGGACCTAAATTTCCTTGTTGTAGAAAAATTACTACAAATCTCCAATAAGCTGCGATTTTTACGGTCGCATCCGTTTCGGCTCGTCTTTTTTGTTTTATTTTGTTAGTTGTGCACTAAATTACAAGTTTTATTATTTGCTACTGTGGACATTATTCATTTTATATGCAGATGAATCAGGTTTTGCTTTAGCTTTTATTTGAACATGAAGCATTTGTCTTTTCTCTCCAGTGAACGTCACGCCGTTCATTTGAAGGTCCCGATACAAGACTTTTAATTTGAAAAGGCACTAGCTAGATTTGTCGCTCTTCTTCAGTTACAGGCTTGCTAAGTTGCTGTTGTGGTGTTCCTCAGGGACGCTCCTTACCCTTGTTCAAACAGAATGAGTTTTTAATTAGAGATGCAACGAGCCGATACCAATATCGATACCAGTCCCGATGCCCAAAAAAACTTTCCGGATCGAATGTGACCGATCCATGACTGGGCAGATCTATTCACTCTATATGCTTTGTGCTCTTTGTTGTTTCCTCTTATTTCAGCTCTTTTATTATTTATTTTTACATTATATCTAAAATTCCTGAACCATTTGAAAGGTTTGTTGGAGTTTATTTTTTCATGTTTGACCAAAGTAGTCCACTTTTGTTTTCATCAGTTTCAGCATCTTTATTATTATTTATTTTTACACTGGATGTTATAATTGCACTGACTGAACAAATTAGAGTTGTGTTGGGTTTTATATGTATGTCCAAGCTTGTGACGCTCTTGGTGTGTGTAACTGTGCTGTACGGGTGCAGTTTTCAGTAAATGTGTAATTCAATACATTCATGTCTGCATTTTTAAAAAAAAAACAAAATGTTTTAAGTTAATTCAGCACTGGGTTTATAAGCTCAGTCATCCAGGTAGACATCAAAAATGGCTAAATTATGTCATCTGGACCTGTTTCAGAAAAGGGTCCCAAGGTATCGGATCGGTATCGAATCAGCATTATCCGATATAAAAGCTTGGGTATCGGTATCGGAAGTGGAAAAAGGTGGATCGGTTCATCCCTATTTTAAATCTCAGGTTTATTGAAGTTGAAAAGCTAACTCTTCAGGTTTGTTTGAACGTTTGGTTAGACGATCCTGCTCTGCCTCTCCTGGTTTAAAAACCAACTCCAAAACGTCGTGTCCAAGTGCTTTGCCCGACCACAAACTCACGGTACATTAAAATACGTCAGTTTTGCACATAGACGCTATTTACACTACTTCTGGACTACACAGCAACATACTCACCACTCCTTCTATTAAAAGATCTCTTCCCGTTCTTTTGTCTCGCGTTGCTTTATTCTACGAACACCCCCGGAATGCACGATGATCGCGACAAGAACAGCGTAGTTTTTTTTCTCTCTTTCTCCTCACAGCGGTGCAACATTTAAAAGAACGAGACCGAATGGAAAGCGACTGAACAGCGGGGGGAGGAAGGTGAGACCTTGCCGAGTCGTGGTCATGGGACTCGCAGGTTTCAGGTGCCCCCCATGCAACGTGTCTGAGAGAGGTTGCTTCAATGCGAGTGTGCTTATATCAGTTATAAGAGCATGAAAATGTTTCTAAGTCTCTTCTAAATCTGCACGATCACATATACAGTACGTACATTTTTACGGTGCTGTGTGCTCAAGTGTGCTCAAGTGTGTGGGATGGGTGTGCGTATGTCAGAGCGAGGACTCGTACTGCAAAAGTTCATAAAGCAAAGGTCCGTCGCGGTAGCGGATGCCCACCGCAGCAGGTGTTATGTACTGCAGGATGTTTATAGTCCTCCGCAGGCGCCTGTCCACGTAGTGAGCGTCCCACGCCGGGTAGCGCTTCCTGGGCATGTCGATTTTTATGAGCGGGCCCTCGGACTTGGAGGTTGGGGGAGCGGACCTCACCTGGAAGACGGGAAGACACGACTCGGCCACGTCCTCCTCCGTCTGCGACTTGGTCATGTGGGCTGGTGTGGGCGGGGCGGTGGGCGGGGCCGAAGGGGGGAGCGGGAGGCCCCAGAGCAGCTGGGCGCAACAGGACGAGGCGGGGCTCGGCTGGAGGTGGGCGGTGGCGGGGTGCAGGAAACCGTAGTACAGAAGCATGACCAGGACGCCGCTGGCAAACGTCAAGTAGACGCCGCACAGGGCGGGGACGGCGTACGAGTCGGTCAGCGCCGGATCGCGGTAGGCGTACCTGCAGGGTAACAGAGAAACGTGAGCACACGTCTTCATGTGGTTATAGTTGAGAAGATGACGCGGGCAACTTGAAAAAATTGTTCTAGTTGCATTTCACCTCGAACCCAATGGGGTTCCCCCAGTTTTGCGGGGATTTTCTTTTCTTTTCTACATTAAATCATGATTGAGTCTTTTGGTTAAAATGTATGGCGTCTAAAGAGGGTATGTTCAGTACTTGAGGCGGCTGCGGATGAGTGGTTAGAGCAGTCGTCCTCCAATGCAAGAGGGTTCGAATCCACCAGCAGTCACATGCCCAAGTGTCCCTGGGCAAGATACTGAACCCCTCATTGTCTCTGATGTGTGCCCCATCGTTGTATGAATGCGATAAAGCTCGGATTAGTCTTTGTATAGATCTAGTAGAGAGATGTACAATTGTATGAATGAGTGAATGAGGCACAGATTGTGTTGTAAAGAACTTTGAGTGTCTTGATAAGATAGAAAGGTGCTATACAAGTACAGTCCATTTAACATTTAGGCAAAGGTTTTTACATGTCTCTTTTTTTAATTTTACTTTCAAGAAGCCAGACTTTAAATGTTTTAAAGTCAATAGGTCACTAGTTCTGCCTTTCTGAATGTCTTCCAGAGTTTTTCTTTGGGATTTTCTCACCCATTTTACAGGAATGATCTCCAGCCTTCCATCCGTACCTCATTTTGTGATCCAAATAGCACTCAGAGGACAGTTCTAGTAGATCCAAGGATTTTCTTTTCGACCTTGTTTGAGGTTCAGGGTATGTATTAAATCAGATGGACCTGGCATTCTTTCTCCAGTGTCTTGCAATGGAGTGAGTGGACGCTTTGAATGAACCCAGTTTGGCTTCTAAAGCTATGCATTTCTGTCGGATGTAGGAGTGATCAGGCAGGTTCTATTAGGCAATACATTGTACATTCAGGCAAATTGCTTCTCTTCTGTGACCCAGTGTTGTATTGACACATAAACAAGGAACCAATTTTAAAATAGATCTTTATGCTTTAGCCTGCCAAGAAGTCACAATTTTCCGCTTTTTTGGGTCATCATGTGTATGAAAAAATACACACACACAAAAAAGAGGCAAAATTTGACAAACAAGCTATGTCTGTCTTTTGAGTTTAAGCTTAAGTAAATCTATATCCCCTGTCGTTCAAGGATTTGAAGAGTGAATGTTTGTAGTTTTCGAGGTGAGTGTTTTTCTGGGCTGGAATGGAACAGGGAATACAGTACATGGAAACCTTACTGTTTTTGTTGTAAGTAAGAGTTACACTGTGTAGAAGAACAGAGGTAGTTTTTTTTTTTTTTTTTTGCTTGACTCAGGCAGAAATGAGTGACGGATCCTGGCAAGTAAGCAAGTTTATCCACCACCAGGAGAAATGGTGGATCAAGGGGGTGGTCAATGGTGGCCTTAATGGCAATCATAGATTAATCGTTGACCACCCAACTAGTCACCCCAATCATTTGAGGAAATTTTTAGGCAATATAAAAACTAGAAGCAGTTTCCTCAGATGATACTGGTGGTATGTACAGTGTATACTGTATGGTGGTGGCATTCTTGAATCATGTCAGAACCTCACTTATTTTTTTCAAGGTATAACACTCACATGCTCAGAAAAATGGATGGAGTATTTCCAACTTCCCCTTTTCATTCTGCTACGAGAGACAATAAAGTGATTTCCAAAGAGCTAGTGGCTGAAACCTTTACATACAACGGGTGAAAAAGCAGCCAAAGTAAAACAAAATACAAAGAAAACTCTTCCAAAGACCTTCAGAAAGGCTGAAATCTGTTGATCAAAACCAATTTAAAAGATTACAAGTAAGGATATTACGGTAAAAGCAAATATAAAGAAATTAGAGGTGCTTTCAGACTTTTGCCCAGCACTTTAGGTTTGGACAGTTTGTTGTCCAATTACTGTACTGTGTGAGTTGGACTTTTTGAACAATTCCACAAATGAATGCTCACCTATTTCTACCAGGCTTTTCCGCCTTTAACTAATTGGATTTTGACTAGAAAACTGTAATTGTACTAAAGATTTTTGTAATAAATAATTGTCTCATCAGATGACCCACTTTTGTCCATTTTGTACCTTGTAAAGAGTTGCCGTCTTCTCCCAATTGTCAATTCCCTCAAACTTCAGTATAACGGAATGGCTTTGACTTGTTTCCCAACAAACATTGATTTTTGGGATCAACTAACACCATCTTGGACTTATTCAACTATCAGACCATGAAGTCATCAGTCATGGTAACTCACCACAGGCCAGTGAGGATGGAGTTTTCGGCCAACACCACAATGTAATACGCTATCATTCGATAACGCGTCCGCCCCTCCTTCACATTAAACCAACAGAAGATGTAGACGATCCCAACCACCATGTTGAAGAGCACCTCTTCCCACTTGGACATACAGAAGTCTGTGCCTCCGTGCACCACCCAGAAGGCCATGGCGCACCAGTGGACCACCACAAAGATGCCGAAGTAGATGTGGAAGAGGGAGGCGAAGAGGGCGAGGGAGAGGACACGGGAAGAGATGGTGAAGAGGCGCCAGAAGAGGTGCAACAGCGCCCCGCGGTAGCTCATACTGCGTTGGTCGTCCCGAGAGTCACGCAATAGTTTGTGATAGGAGGCCAGAACCCAGGCGAGAGAAAGAAGGGAGGCCAGGGACGAAACACCTGAGAAAATGAACAGAGGAGGATTACAGGTAGGGGAAAATGTCATCCACATCTAGTTTAATGACAGTATGACATCATTGTCATGTATTTGGTGATTTTAGTTTGCGCCCGTTCAGCCTTAGGTTTCATAGTGTTCTAGATTATAATTATTATTATTGCTAAAAGTAAATGTGGTGGTAGCTCAATGCCATCGGTTCCATATGGCCTGACTGTAACAATTCAAGACAGTCTTACAAGGTTGGCTTCAAATGGCTATGATTCCGCTCTCTCCTATCATAAGACGGTCAGAGTTTGAAACTCTGGCTTGAAAGACGACATTCCTTCAATTAGTGTTTGACTTTTAATATTATTTATTTTCTTGTATTAACATAGCCATTAGATGTTCTCAGATATCCCTGCCACCAGCTCTTCTATAGTCTGTCTCCTGTTAGTAATCAGCAATCTATTGTCACTCACTAATCGCACTCTTTGGTTTCTTTCAATCTTCATCAAGTCCTCTGTTTACCTTGTGTAATTTTCCAGACTGACTGTTCTTAAAATGACCATTGTCTAGTTGTAACAAAAGACCTTATTTGATCAACAGTTACTTGAGCTATAAAAACGAGACCGGAAAAATACTGTAAGCTGTTTAGTTTTTACAAAAAAAAAAAGATTGACAAGAATATTGCCTTTTTATTTACACTGCAATGCATTCTGGGGTAAATGACGTAGACAGGTTGCTTTGGTTTGAGCTCCATTCAGCTTGAATGTTAATCCATGACAGCCTGGGAGCACAGATGAACCAGCTGCTATGAAAGGGTAGCACCCAGCGTGGTTGATCCAAGGCCGGACTGTTCTGATCACGAAAGACCCCCAGAAACGGGCAACTACCAACCACTATCCACCTATCGGTCTGTCACCTACCTCTGTACAACATGAACGCTCCTATCAGGGGTTATAGGGGTTAAGAAGAATAGACATGATTTGATACCAACCTCACTGAGCAACAGAGGGAAATTGGCACCAACACCAGGAGAGCCAAGCTACTGGTTGACAGACCCATAGCTTGCGGATGTAAGACCAGACACACAAACCTGCGCACTGCCTGGATTGACTACAAGAAAGCCCATGACTCAATGCCACACACATGGATATTGGAGTGATTGAAACTTTACAACATCAACAGGACACTAAGAGCCTTCATCGAGAACTCAATGGGAATGTGGACGGCAACTCTAGAAGACATTTCAAAGCCAACTGCACAAGTCAGCATCAAATGTGGCATACAGTAAACCAAGGCGATACACTCTCCCCACTCCTGTTCTGCATAGGCCTGAACCCCCTCAGCCTCCTAATTGCAAAGAGTGGCTATGGATACCGGTTCCAAAGAGGAACAATCATCAGTCACCTCCTCTGCAAGATTGACATTGATGTGTATACCAAAAATGAGCGAGACATTGACTCACTGATCCACCTCACCAGGATACACAGCAAGGTCATTGGAATGTCATTCGGACTGGATAAATGCAGTTGAATGGTATGCAAGAGGCAAGGTGATACCAATTGAAGGAGTTGATACATATACTGTATCATAGTAGGAGTTGTAAAGAGTTCACAAGTTGATCTCGTTTGATCGTTTAGACCCATATATTTTGCATAAGGACTAAAAATATCACTTTATGTCC
>JBBPBX010002876.1:41484-76014 GCA_038048925.1 Garcialebias charrua
TGAGCGCCGTCATGTATGTGCTCGTGAGCGCGTCCTGCATTATGAATGGTTTCGCATGTGCAGGGTTTAGAAACGCTCCGTGGCATGAATAATGCAGCGTCTGCAGGAGAACACGCTCAGATGGACTCCAGAGCTCAAGTTGTCCACGTTAGAGCTTTATTAGCACCAAAAAAATAAATAATAATAATTCAGCATGTCCTTGAATGGGAATTGCAGAATGGATGTGGCGCTAAAATTTACGTCCCACGTTCCCTCCCATTGCCTCCATCTCTGGAGATCCTTCTCAATCAAGCTACACGCTCCTCCTCCTCCTCTCTCATGGACTTCTGCCATCGAAGTGTGTGGGGGAGGGGGTTTAACCCTACAACTGAAGCAGAGGAGTCGTTACACAAACACACAAGTCACAAAGAAAAGTCATTACTGTGTGTGTGTGAGCACCAGCCAAAAGGCGAACGTGCGTCTCTTTGCCCCTGATAGTGCCATTTTATAACCACATTAGCACCTAAGCTTGTCCAACTGTGAGTGTGCATGCGAGTATGTGCACGTGTGAGTGTGCATGTGTGTGTGTTAGATGAGGGGTGGGGGTGAGGAGACAAACAGTCAACATTATGGAGATGTGATGCCAGAAGCGCAGATGCTTCTCCTCTTTGTACTCTCCGTGCACGCCAACACTCATAGGAAGAGCCGTGACACCGTTTTCCACTACACACGTGCACGCACACGCACACAGACCCCTCTTGTCAGTGTGTGGGGCAGCATTCAGCACCATGGAGAGCACTTTAGTCACATTTCGATGATTTCTTTTTAAAAAGTGCAAGGGTTCCGAACTCTGGTCCTTGAGGAACACCATGTTTCTCTGCTTTGACACATCTGATTTAAATGAATGGGTGATTGACAGGCGTCTGCAGAACATGAAGTAATTAAATCCCTGAATCAGGTACAGTGTGTTGGCGCAAGAAAACAAACTAAAGCATGCAGGATGGTGTTCCTCAAGGATCTGTGTTTGGACACATGGAATTATAGTGATCAACTGGCGGTGCCTGGGCCTTATCCAGGCCATGAGCAGAGGGTTACAGGGCAGTTTGTGACACCCCCTCTCACACAAGACTGAAGAATAAAATCAATGTGGGAATAAAATAAAATAGAAATATTTTACACGCATTTCTTTTATTTATTTATTTTTTTAAGTCGCCCTCAAATCAGCAAAACCGAGGAAAGCTGAGCGCTAAGACTGCTGAAGAAGCTAAGACTGGGTTGTTGAAGCTAAAGAAAGCACACTAGGTAAAAGTAGCAAAAGGCTAATTAAAACTGGATGTACCGGTAGCTAAATTTTATCTGGAAGCTAAAAGTAGCAAAATGTTATGTAAAAGCAACAAAAGGTTTTCTACAACTAAAACTAGCAGAAGACTAGCTAGAAGACAAAAAATTTAAATGCTAGCTAAAAGCATGTGGTAAAAGTTTAGCTAAAAGTTAGCAAAAAAAGTAGATGAAAATAGCAAAAGACTAGCTAGAAGCTAACGAGTCCCCGTGACTCAACAAGGCTAGCCTGTATAAATAAAGGTTGAATGAATGAATGAATACAAGTTACAAAAGGTTAGCTAAAAGCTAAAACTAGCTGAATGTAGCTAAATCAGCAAAGGTTTAAGTAAAAGTAGCATAAGACAAAAATAGTTTGCTAAAACAAAGTTCAACGAGAATAATTATTTTGAAGGATTATTTAGGATTTCCATGAAGAAAATATTTCTAAATATTTTTTAAAGTATAAAAGTAAAAAAAAAAAAAAATAACCGACACACTCCTTTCCTGAACGAGCTGAATGTTTGGATGTCTGTTAGCAAAATATCTCACTAACCACTGCACAAATCTGAACGTCAACGTTCCTCAACGTAACGCCACATTTCAACGAGACGTTTAAATTGAGATGAGCTAATCTGACTCATCTTGAGGATAACTCTCAGCTACTACCACGTCTAATTTTAGACTATAATCTGGAAACCTAGCTGAGCTGCTGCGGCCATTTTGAATCAGGCCGACTCCAAAAACTTCCTAAGAGTTTTATAAAAATCTGTGCAGTGGTCCGTGAGATATTTTGCTAAAGCTCAGTTGAAGGGAATGCACTCCCTCGTGTGTTAGGGATCAGTCTCAGCTACTACCACGCAGTTTTAGCTCGGTATCTGTCAAACCGACGGAGTTATGGCCATTCTGGTGTTTTCTAAGCTTGGCTGGCTGTGGCGGCCATCTTGAATCAGGTTGGCTTCTGAAGTGTAAAGTTTGTAGATTTGCATGCGGTGATTAATTTCTAAGAGTTTCGTTAAAATCCATGCAGTGGCTCGTGAGATATTTTGCTAACAGACGAACAAGAGTCGGCTCCAAAGGTTTGTGCTGTAGCACTCGGAGTATGTGTTGAGGATGACTCTCGGCTATTACCACACCACATTTCAGCTCAACAGATTTAAATTGACTCAGTTGTACATATTCAAGATGAGATGGCTGTGGCGGCCATCTTGAATCGGGTTGGCCATCAGTTGTTTCTGAGTTTAATTAAATTCTGTGGTTCTTGAGATATTTTGCTAACAGACACACACAGGTTAAACACTATTGCCGGCCGTTTAGCGATCGGATGATGTCTGAATCAGGTGGAGTCCAAGTTAGGTCCAGGTGGGACTCCTCAACTGGCCCAGCTGGAGTACGTGTTGAGGATGACTCTCGGCTACTACCACACCCCATTTCAGCTCAACAGATATAAAACTGACTCAGTTATACAGATTCAAGATTAGCTGGCTGTGGCGGCCATCTTGAATCAGGTTCAGATGATTACTTTCTGAGTTTAATTAAATTCTGTGGTTCTTGAGATATTTTGAGACACGCATGTTAAACACTATCGCCCGCCGTTTAGCGATCAATGATGTCTAAATCAGGTGGAGTCCTAAGTTAGGTCCAGGTTGGACTCCTCACCTCCACACCTGGTCCAGCTGGAGTACGTGTTGAGGATGACTCACCACATTTCAGCTCAACAGATTTAAACTGACTCAGTTATACAGATTTAAGATTAGCTGGCTATGGTGGCCATCTTGAATCAGGTTCAGTTGATTACTTTCTGAGTTTAATTAAATTATGTGATTCTTGAGATATTTTGCTAACAGACGCACACGTTAAACACTATCGCCCGCCGTTTAGTGATCGGATGATGTCTGAATCAGGTGGAGTCCTAAGTTAGGTCCAGGTGGGACTCCTCACCTGCCCCAGCTGGCTCTTGAGATATTTTGCTAACAGACACACGGATGATATCTGAATCAGGTGGAGTCCTAAGTCAGGTCCAGGTGGGACCCCTCACCTCCACACCTGGCCAAGCTGGTTCTTGAGATATTTTGCTAACAGACACACACATGTTAAACACTATCACCCGCCGTTTAGCGATCAATGATATCTGAATCAGGTGGAGTCCTAAGTCAGGTCCAGGTGGGACTCCTCACCTCCACACCTGGCACAGCTGGTTCTTGAGATATTTCAGACACACACATGTTAAACACTATCGCCTGCCGTTTAGCGATCAATGATGTCTGAATCAGGTGGAGTCCTAAGTCAGGTCCAGGTGGGACTCCTCACCTCCACACCTGGGACAGCTGGTTCTTGAGATATTTTGCTAAAAGGCACACACATGTTAAACACTATCGCCCGCCGTTTAGCGATCGGATGATGTCTGAATCAGGTGGAGTCCTAAGTTAGGTCCAGGTGGGACTCCTCACCTCCACACCTGGCCCAGCTGGTTCTTGAGATATTTTGCTAAAAGGCACACACATGTTAAACACTATCGCCCGCCGTTTAGCGATCGGATGATGTCTGAATCAGGTGGAGTCCTAAGTTAGGTCCAGGTGGGACTCCTCACCTCCACACCTGGCCCAGCTGGTTCTTGAGATATTTTGCTAAAAGGCACACACATGTTAAACACTATCGCCCGCCGTTTAGCGATCGGATGATGTCTGAATCAGGTGGAGTCCTAAGTTAGGTCCAGGTGGGACTCCTCACCTCCACACCTGGCCCAGCTGGTTCTTGAGATATTTTGCTAAAAGGCACACACATGTTAAACACTATCGCCCGCCGTTTAGCGATCGGATGATGTCTGAATCAGGTGGAGTCCTAAGTTAGGGCAGGTGGGACTCCTCACATCCACACCTGGCCCAGCTGGTTCTTGAGATATTTTGCTAAAAGGCACACACATGTTAAACACTATCGCCCGCCGTTTAGCGATCAATGATGTCTGAATCAGATGGAGTCCTAAGTTAGGTCCAGGTGGGACTCCTCACCTCCACACCTGGCCCAGCTGGTTCTTGAGATATTTTGCTAACAGACACACACGTGTTAAACACTATCGCCCGCCGTTTAGCGATGGAATGATGTCTGAATCAGGTGGGGTCCTAAGTTAGGTCCAGGTGGGACTCCTCACCTCCACACCTGGCCCAGCTGCAGCACGTGGATGGCGGCCTGCCACAGCCAGATGGACACCAGCCGCAGGCGGTCCTTCCCGGGGTACGGGCACCCCAGCACCACCTTGCCCCGCTTCGTCAGCCCCTCCACCTCCCCGAGCCCCCCGCCCGTGTAGTCCTGCGCGAACCAGCGGAAGCTCAGGATCTGGACCAGCACGGAGGGCACGAGCACGAAGAAGAGCGTGAGGCCGAACCACAAGTAGTCCCTCCTCTGGTAGTAGTCCGCGGCCAGGCACAGGTCGGTGCCCACGTCCCAGAAGAAGACCAGCAGGGCCAGCACGATCCAGAGGCAGTCCAGCCACAGCTGCTCGCGGGGCGGGCAGTGGGTCTCCCGCACACCGGCGGGGGCCCCCACGAGGGGCCGGGGCCCCCCGCCGAGGCAGGCGGAGCGGCAGCCCCAGTAGCAGGCGGAGGTGCGGCAGCACTGACAGATGTGGATGGCGGCGGAGTCCAGCGGCTCCTCCGCGTCGTACAGCTGCGCGAAGGCCACCCCGCCGTCCGACTGCGCGGCCATGTTCCCCTTCCCGCACCTCCCGCCCCCCTCCTGCGAAACGCACGACCACCGCACCGTGGTGCTGGCTGGCGGGGCGCGGACACCACGTCACTTCCCAGACTCCCGCGCTGTCCAGCAGCTGTGTCTCTTTCCCGCCAGGAGCGCGAGGAGCCATCAGAGCCGGCGGCCGCGAGACGGCGGCTCCCTTTCTTCTCCTCCTTCTTCTTCTTCTTCTTCTCGAGACCCCGCCGTGTTCCTTCTAGTCCAGATGAGGCGCGTCATCCCGACCTGCGCGGTCATCCAGGACGATGGGAGTCTATGACGTAATGCACCGCCCGCTGCTCCAGGACGTGTGCGTGCGCGGCCCAGTGGCGTAGCTAGAGGGGGGGCCGGGGGGGCCAATGCCCCCCCAGCCATCTGATTGGCCCTCCAGTGCCCCCCCCCCAAGATTTATTTATTTATTTGTTCTTCATTGTGTGTTTTATGAGTGTGGACTCATAAAAGTTGGGTGACCCTAGATTTTGGCTAGGTTTTAATTACTCTAGCGCAAGGGTCACCAACATGGTAAATGGAGCTTATTTATATAGCGTTTTCTAGCCCCCTGTGAGGAGCCCCAAAGCGCTTTACAATACCAACATCCACCCATTCATATACACACATTCATACACCGGTAGCGGCAGACTGCCATGCAAGGCGCCTTCCAGTCCTACCGGGAGCAACTCGGGGTTAAGTGTCTTGCCCAGGGACACAACGACACATGGTGTGGGGAACCGGGATTCGAACCTCCAACCTTCCGATCGGGGGACGACTGCCATTACCACTACGCCACGGCCGCCCCATGGCCCGCGGGCACCCGGGTGCCCCCAAGGACCATTTGAGGTGCCCACGGACCTGTTCTAAAAATAGCACAACTCACTACAGGTAGTCCCCGATTTACGAGCGAGATCCGTTACAACGAGGCGCTCGTAAACCGGAAATCTCGTAATTTGGAACGGCCGCCACGCTTCTCGTAAGTCCGGAATTTCGCTCGTAAATTGGAACGGTTTTGCTAGCGCGACTACGAACACTCGTTTTTCATCGAAAAACTGCTTATGAGTGCATAAAAATGATCGGAAACGTGTGTCCACATGTTTAGCTAACGAACTGTGGTGAAAAAACACAGGAAAACTCAGTATTTTTTGCGTTTTTTCCAATAATTCGCCAGCTCGTAAGTCTGGAACCTCGTAGATCAGAGCGCTCGTAAATCGGGGACTACCTGTACTAAGCTGCATTTAAAATTTCCTTTTATTCAGTTGTTATTCTTTTTTGTATTTATATAAATTTTAAAATGTCTATCTTAAAAATGTGTTCTTAAAAATATGTTTATTATACATTTTTTTCAATTTACGCTTTGTTATTTCCGAAGAGTTTATCAAACTGGTGCACTTTGTATGACTCCGTACCCACGAAGTAGCTCTCAGTTTCGAAAAGGTTGGTGACCCCTGCTCTAGAGCATGCTTTTTGCTACTTTTAGCATTAGCAAACCATTTGCTTTTATCTAGCATTTTGCTACATTAGCTACCTTTTTGCTAGTTTTAATTAGCATTTTGCTACATTTAACTCCAAACTGATCCAACCTCCTCCATGAGTGGAGCAGAAACCACCGGCTCCTCCTTCACCTCCACCTCTGCCGGATGGAGCGGCTTTAACGCAAACCACGCACATCTGCACGCACAAAATAAATCACGTTTTAGTTTTAATCACCCAGTGGAGCCCTAACTCAAGGTGACCAGATTTCTGCAGTTAAATCTGGACTTTTCCAGCTCCGAGACAAAATAATAATTATTATTAATAATCAAATAAATAATTACCGTAATTTTCGGACTATAAGGCGCACTTAAAATTAGGGGTGCAAATCTCTCAGTGTCTGGAGAATCGATTCGATTGTAACTGACAAGCTGAAAAGAATAAACAACAATGTAAACAAATTGAACATTTATTTAAAACAATATTTTTTAAACTGAGAATTTTAAACAACGATGTAAACAAATAGAACAATATAGAACACAACAATGGCCGTGGCATAGTGGTAATGGCAGTCGTCCCCCGATCGGAAGGTTGGAGGTTCAAATCCCGGTTCCCCACACCATGTGTCGCTGTGTCCCTGGGCAAGACACTTAACCCCGAGTTGCTCCCGGTAGGAATGGATGGCGCCTTGCATGGTAGTCTGCCGTTACCGGTGTATGAATGTGTGTATGAATGAGTGGATGGTTGGTATTGTAAAGTGCTTAGGGGCCCCTCACAGGGGGCTGGAAAGCGCTATATAAATAAGCTCCATTTACCATTTCAAACAATAATTTTAGGTTCTGTACTGCATCAAAATTTTTTGCATCATTTGATATTTATACCAAAAATAGGAACAAATAATACAGGAATGCATTAAATTCTGTAACTTAAATTACCAGTATTAGCTTAGTTGCCTGGACTTCTCTAAAACAATAAAATAAAATAAAAACCAAGGAACAAATAATTCATCCATGCATCATCTTTACCCACTTCTTCCTTTAAGAGTCATGGGGGTCACTGTGTCCATGTCCAGCCATCACTGTGCGAGAGACAGGGGACACCTGGACAGGTCTCCAGTCCATCATAGACAAATAATTCTATATACAGTACTTATTCTTTCAACCTTGGCTCTCGACGGAGGCAGTCGCTAGTCCTTCCCTCTCCCGTCCTCCCCCCCCCCCCCCTGCTGCCTGCAGCTCCTCAGCTAAGCACCTCGAACGCAAATTAAGATGGATTGGAGGTTTGGGCATTCGATTCTACGAACAAGATTTCTACAGAAGAAACGGCACAAGGGGAGCCTTTCCACCCTCACAGAGTGACGGAGGATACGCCATGGATTCCTGTGGGTGTGGATGGTGTGCGTCTCGCTCTCACACAGCACAGCTCTCTGTGCTGTGCTCTGTGGAGGTGAAGAATCTGGATTATATTGGATTATGATGGCAGCGCTTTGCTTTTTGGCGTTTGTGGAGCACTGGTCTATCGCAAAAGAGGGAGACTTCAGCAGGACTTAATGCCTGGAGCACCCGACGTCTGGTCTGCGCGGTGACCTCGAGAAATCAGCTGTTTGCGAGCTTATCCAGAGGGTGAACAGATCACCCTCGGATTGGGACTCTGGACGCTGTACTGGTCAACATCTGAGGTCAGAGCTTGGATCAGTGGAAAAAGTCCCGAATTGGATGGAACAGAGTCGCCCTTACAGACTGAAGGCTACAGAAATTACAATGTGAGCCTGAAGTGAAAATATTTGTCAATTCTTATGGATATCTAATTTCTCCTGAGATGTGCTTTACTGTGGAAAAACAGCTGCTCTCTTGTCTTGTCTGCTACCCCCCCCCCCCGGAGAACTTTTCTATGAGCGTTATCGGAGGCCGGCTGGTCAGACTGTCGCTATCTGGAATGTCTCATGGACAGAATCCTCCCTGCCTCAGTCTCAACATGCAACATGTAACTGTCTAAATGTGCTTATTGGTATAGTTTTTACTGTGTCATGCGGTGTCTTGGCAGACAAAATGTGATACATTTTTTTAATACCAACGCTGTGACCCTCATGGTACTTTCCTTTTTTCACACCTTTGACCTTCATCCCGAAACGGATGAGAGAGGCCGCGCTGAAGAACATGTCATGTGTTCTGAATAAGCAGCAGCTTTACACACTCATTCCATCTTCAGGATGACTGTGCATACATAATCACGCTGTATTGGTGAAAACTGGTGCAATGTTAATAAAAGCTCTTGAATCTTGAATATATATATATATATATATATATATATATATATATATATATATATATATTAGGCATGTAACGAGATCTCGTTGTACGAGATCTCGCGATATTAAACTCCCGCGATATCTCTCGTTGAGAGGTAACGTTGTCTCGCGAGACGCTAATGCTAGCGCTAGCAGAGCCCCTAGCAAGTCAGCGTCACGGACAGCATGGCTTCGCCGGATGAAGTTGCTATAGAAGACGCCCCAACTACTGATGGAGGGTCCCGGTGCCGCAGA
This sequence comes from Garcialebias charrua, assembly GCA_038048925.1. NCBI lineage: Eukaryota > Metazoa > Chordata > Actinopteri > Cyprinodontiformes > Rivulidae > Garcialebias > Garcialebias charrua. The sequence goes on from JBBPBX010002876.1 coordinate 50,510, forward strand.
CGCCTCTACATTGATGGAGGGTCCCGGCGCTGCCGACGCTGCCCCGGATGTAAAGACACACGCGTAAACACCGGTGTGACCGGTGTTGCCAGATAGAGTCCCACCCACCCAAAGCACTCTTTACCCGCAAAAGTCAGAAGGAAAATCGCGGTGAACCGCCCAATCTGGCAACACTGGTGAGTGACGGCTGCAGATTCAGCGCTGATGCGGATATTTATGTTCAATTTTTGGAAAGTCCTGCGTGAATATCTATTTTTTTTAAACAAAGTTGAACGTTCTAAGGTCTAAGGAGATTCAATCAGTAAAATGAAGACATCAGTTGGGTTTGTAATACATGTTAAAACAGAATAAAAGCCTTTTTGCGGCATAAAACCGATCTTTGAAGTTTTCTTGAACTAATATTAAAATCTCGTCTCGTTCTCGCGAGCTCTGTAATTTGTCTCGTCTCGTGAGTTTTGTATCGTTACACCCCTAATATATATATACATTAGGCATGTAACGAGATCTCGTTGTACGAGATCTCGCGATATTAAACTCCCGCGATATCTCTCGTTGAGAGGTAACGTTGTCTCGCGAGATGCTAATGCTAATGCTAGCAGAGCCCCTAGCAAGTCAGCGTCACGGACAGCATGGCTTCGCCGGATGAAGTTGCTATAGAAGACGCCCCAACTACTTCTGATGGAGGGTCCCGGTGCCGCAGACGCCTCTACATTGATGGAGGGTCCCAGTGTCCTTCACAGAACACCGACGCTGCCCCGAATGTAAAGACACGCGTGTAAACACCGGTGTTGCCAGATAGAGTCCCACCCACCCAAAGCACTCTTTACCCGCAAAAGTCAGAAGGAAAATCGCGGTGAACCGCCCAATCTGGCAACACTGGTGAGTGACGGCTGTAGATTCTTCTTCTTCTTCTTTGGTTTTTAACGGCAGCTTGCATCCATCATTGTTGCACTACTGCCATCTCTTGGTGCTTATATATTAATTTCTTTTCTCAAATTCTCTTATTGAGTCCAGTATTTTTAAAAAAACGAAATATCTTTCTTTTCCCTTCATCACTACTCAGCTGAGCAGCGACATCTTCCAACTTTAGTTCCCTATTACAACCAATTTCCATTCTCAATATTCTCCTATGACCCACATATTTCCTGCAATTATTAAAAACATGTTCTATTGTTTCTGAGGCATTACACCAATCACATAAACCAGTAAGATGTTTCCCCATCTTAAAAAGAGTGTCATTTAATAAACTATGCCCAGTTCTTATTCTATTTATAATTATCTCCTCCCTCCTATTTATTCCTCTGAGTCTATTAACATCAACTGTATTTTGTATCCTATATAAATGTCTCCCTTTTGTCTCATTATCCCATCTCATTTTCCATAATTTCTTGCTTTCGTTCCAAACTATACTTTTTCCTTCAGATTTAGTTAACTTTATCAGCATATCAATGTCTACTTTTTTACCAGTTTCTTTAGCCAACTTATCTGCCCTTTCGTTGCCTAATATACCCACATGGGCAGGAGTCCACATAATTACTAGATTTTTATTTTGTTCACATAGTCTTTGATGAATGTAGATTCAGTGCTGATGCGGATATTTATGTTCAATTTTTGGAAAGTCCTGCGTGAATATCTATTTTTTTAAACAAAGTTGAACCTTCTAAGGTCTAAGGAGATTCAATCAGTAAAATGAAGACATCAGTTGAGTTTGTAATACATGTTAAAACAGAATAAAAGCCTTTTTGCGGCATAAAACCGATCTTTGAAGTTTTCTTGAACTAACATTAAAATCTCGTCTCGTTCTCGCGATATCTGTAATTTTCTCGTCTCGTCTCGTCTCGTGAGTTTTGTGTATCGTTACACCCCTAATATACATACATATATATACATTATATATACCGGTATATACCTATAAATACTGTACAAGGAGTCCTCGGCTTACAATGGTCTCGAGTTACGACGTTTCGCAGTTACGACGTATCTCCCATAAAAATAAAATGGAATTTAAAAATATTAAAAATTAATTTTGAGAAGCCGAGTTACGCAGTTTACGGTTTTATGTTTTAAACGTAGCTGCGGAGGAATTCTGCCCTGTACTCTCTAAAAAAGCTAAGTCTGGTCCTCTGGACATTCAAAAAACAAACAAAAAACAAAACTGTACTGTGAACGCGGTTTTACGTCGTAAATGAATACGGATGATGGACCGAGCTGGACGGCGGTTTTACGTTATAAACGAATGGAGAATACGGAGGAGGGATGGAGGAAAGCCTTCACCATCATCCCAGTAGGAAATTAACTCTTTTTTTCCCTTCATTATGGCTTCCAAATGTATGTGTTTTTTGATAATTATGTAGGGTACTGTGTTAGGATAGGCTAAGTGCTTGGTAAAATACAGTACTGTACGTATATGGTTCAGTATGTACGTATGTTCCGACTTACATCAAAATTCGGTTTACGACGCAACGTAGGAACGGATCTCCGTCGTAAATCGAGGACTACCTGTATATATATGTATATATGTCTGTATATATAGATATATGTATATACCCGCTTCGAACGTTATCAACCATTAAAGGTATTGTGACATCATTTTTGAACTTTGCATATAGTGACACAACATAAATATCTTGTATCATTCAACTATGTTCGTTTTAGCAAACAAAATTATATATTTATGAAAATTCTTTTCAAAGTGAGTTTAAAATTAAAAACTGTGTTTCTTCACGGGACATCCGACTACACGCGAATGCAACATCTGTGACGTAGGGTTAGGACCGTCTTTAGAACGCCCCTTTTACATATTCATGGCGGACAATAAATAAGCAATCTAAGTTACGTTTTGAGCGATTTGTCTTCAGTTTGGGAAGCAGAAAGTTAGATGAACAAGAAACAGCAGGTTCTAATTTAGGTCTGCACCCGTATTTATTTGAGTCTTACCTTTTCAGGAAGCGAGGGAGCTCCGAGGGGGGGCAGCTTTGTTTATTCCATTCTTGACGAAGGTTTACATCTTTTGGGAAAGTGAAAAGGCTCACTTGTTCACTGATGATATTAGAACACCCAAATGCAACACAACTTAACGGCATTTTTCAAGTTATACAAAAAAAAAAAGGCGATCTGGCATAGAATGAATATGCGTTATCATTGCAGACGCAGACTGACGGTCCTAACCCTACGTCACAGATGTTGCATTCACATGTAGTCGGATGTCCCGTGAAGAAACATGGTTTTTAATTTTAAACTCTCTTTGAAAGGAATTTTCATTAATATATCATTTTGTTTGCTAAAACGAACACAGTTGAATGATACAAGATATTTATTTTGTGTCACTATATGCAAAGTTCAAAAATGACGTCACAATACCTTTAAGAGTCAGAGTCAGAGAAACTTTATTGACATTGCACAAGTTTGCACAAGTACAGCGTGAATATGTACGCACAGTCATCCTGAAGGGGACCACGTGTGTGAAGCTGCTGCTTATCTTATCAGCGCGGCCTCTCTCATCCGTATCAGAATGATGGTTTCAGGTGTGAAAAAGGGGAAGAACCATGAGGGTAATCAGTGGTATTAAAAAAAAGATATATCACATTTTGTCTATTAGGACACCATATGAGACATCAAAAAACTCTACCAGCAAGCACAGTTAAGACAAATCACATTTGCATTTTGAGGTCTAAGCGGTGAGATTTGTCCATGAGCCTCATTCAGATTCAGCCACAGTTCTGTGATGTTTTACAGCCAGCTGCTTTCCTGATAAGCGCACACAGAAAGTTCTCCGGGGAGGGGTGGGGTGGGGGCGACAGATGCAGTTGGATCCCTCGGTCACGCATGACCCAGGAGAAATTTGTGCGCCTCATTCAGATTCAGCCACAGTTCTGTGATGTTTTCAGCCAGCTGTCCTGGAAGCGCTCACATACCAAGGCTGTTTGTAGCCAGATTAGATAAGCCTTGGTTCTTGTTTTTCTTCAGACAGACAGTTTACTTTTTCCTGTAGCCTTGAGTGTCTTTATGGGCGATCCAATCCAATTGTCTCAAATTCCGATAGAACAGTGCTCCACAAAGCCAAACAATAAAGCTTTTCCATCATAAATCCAATTATATACATTGTCCACAGAAAGGACTGACAGACACTTGACCTTTCACTCGCCTCCAGAATCCATCACGTAACCGCCAGGGTACGTCTGTGACGGGCAGCTGGCTCTCCCAGACCTTGACTCTTTGTAGAAAAAAATATCTTGTCAATAGAGTTGATCGCCCATTATCCAAATCCATAATCACTTTGCGTTCGAGAGATGAGTGCCGAAGGAACTGCAGACAAGACAAAGGGCCACGCAGGGTGAGGAAAGAGGGAGAGGAAAGGCAAGAAGCAGCCGCTTACGACCAGTGCAAGGCAAAAAAAATAATGGCCGTTATTAGTTATTATCATCCCCATACGTAGCGGTCAGACTGCCCCTCCTGTACCTCCTAGTAGGTTTAAACGTACGTTGTTACCGTTGGTAGCGATGACAACAGGCTCCGTTTTTAGTTTAGGTTTATAGTAAAGGGTCTTGGGTTAGGTTTAGGGTCTTGTTAGGTTTAGGCACAAGGGTAAGGGGGTTAGGTTTAGGGTTGGTCCTCTGGGTCAGGTGTAAGGCTAGATTTAGGAAAAGGGCTACATACGCTGAAAAAAAACACTTCCTGGTTAACAAAAACATGCTGCTTATCACAATAATAATGACAAAAATAATGTTCCTTTAAACCTGCTAGTTGGACAGTTTCGCCACTACATATGAGGATAACACCTGATAACGGCCATTTAATGCACTGATAACATCCGAAGCCGCTGGGTGAAACTTATGTATTAATTCTGGTTACTGACCTCAAACCTTTTTTTATGTGATTATTGTGAATGAGTTGAATAAAGTTTGACTCGTCCATCTTGTTTCAAATTGTTTCAAACTATTTCTTATACTGTAGTCTGAAAAATACGGTAAATGTTATCAAGATGGGACAGTTACAGTTTCATTTACTTTTACATATTTATTCATGCTTAAACATTAAACATCAAATGTAGCGGCAGGAACGTGTCTCCACACTGTTGTTAATATTTCCTAAGAGTAAATAACAAATAATGTAACAGTAGTATGTGAGCGTGCGTTGCGCGTGAATGTGAACATGTACATACAGTGGTGCTTGAAAGTAACTTGATCATTTATTGATTGAGGGAAATGATCCAGTATTATATATTTGTGGTAAAAGTACAAACCGGATTCCCAAAAAAGTTGGGACACTAAACAAATTGTGAATAAAAACTGAATGCAATGACACGCTAAGAATTATAAGGTGGTGTGCTTACGATCCCGATTTTAAACCAAATCAAACAGATACCGGATTCCACAGCTGGATATCTAAAGGCATAACAACACACTTCTCATTAATGGATAAAGGACAAATAAAAGACTTTCAAACACTTAAAACAAGTCATAACCTGGGAAGACAGGATTTTTGTAGATACAGTACCTACAAGTACGTCACTATCTTAATCAGGAAATTATTAAGCATACAGATGAGCAGGAACCAATTCTTAAAGAAATACTAACGGCATACCAGGCAAAATCTAAAAAAGGTATTATATCGCGACTATACAAGGGACTTATGAGTAAAAAAATGGATTCAACTTTATATGTGAAAACAAAATGGGAAAAGGAAAGTAAAACGGAAATCACGGATGAAGAATGGCATAGTTACTGTGAGACAGTTGGGAGATGTACCAATTCGTACTCATGGAGAGAATTTAACTGGAAATGCTTGCTTAGATTTTTTATTACACCAAAACAAAAATATTCTTATACCAGGGAAGAGCCTAAGTGCTGGAGGCAATGTGGAAATACAGAACCCAACCACTGGCATGTATTCTGGGACTGCACAGTTATAAGACATTATTGGTTAGAAATACACAAAAATATTGAAAATATCTTGAATATAAGAATACCTTTTAAATTCACTATCTTTATTCTAGGTGACACAGAATCCCTACCTGACAATGCAAAATATCTATTTCAAATACTAATTACAGCCTGTAAAAAAACTGTGACCAGACGCTGGCTCCAGCCTGAGCCTCCCACTATAGAAGAATGGATAGAGTGTGTGAATGAAATTTATCAGATGGAAAGATTAACATCCTTAATTCGTCTTCAACTGAACAAGTTTACTGTCTTGTGGTCCAAATGGGTGTCCTATGTCAACAAAACACAATATGCAAGAATACTAGATTGTTGAGATGAGAATTAAAAAAGAGAAGAGAGAGTCCATTCTTCAGAGAGTGTCTATTTAGTATATAATCTACTTATTGGTATATACATGAAAGTAACGTTTTTCCAAAATAATACCCCCTTGTTCCATTTTCTTTATGTGTGTTCTGTTTTGTTTCTATTTTGTAAATGAAAATGTAATGAGAAGGAATTTTGTATCTGATCACAGACTGAAATTGTGCTCTTGTAATCTTCTCAATACCTCAAAAATAAAGAAAAAAAAACTGAATGCAATGATGTGGAGGTGCCAACATCTAATATTTTATTCAGAATAGAACACAAATCACAGATCAAAAGTTTAAACTGAGAGAATGTATCATTTTAAGGGAAAAATATGTTGTTTCAAAATTTCATGGCGTCAACAAATCCCAAAAAAGTTGGGACAAGTCCATTTTTACCACTGTGTGGCATCCCCCCTTCTTCTTACAACACTCAACAGACGTCTGGGGACAGAGGAGACCAGTTTCTCAAGTTTAGAAATAGGAATGCTCTCCCATTCATGTCTAATACAGGCCTCTAACTGTTCAATCATCTTGGGCCTTCTTTGTTGCACCTTCCTCTTTATGATGCACCAAATGTTCTCTATAGGTGAAAGATCTGGACTGCAGGCTGGACATTTCAGTACCGGATCCTTCTCCTACGTAGCCATGATGTTGTGATTGCTGCAGAATGTGGTCTGGCATTATCTTGTTGAAAAATGCAGGGTCTTCCCTGAAAGAGATGACGTCTAGATGGAGCATATGTTGTTCTAGAACCTGAACATAGTTCTCTGCATTAATGGTGCCTTTCCAGACATGCAAGCTGCCCATGCCACAAGCGCTCATGCAACCCCATACCATCAGTGATGCAGGCTTCTGAACGGAGCGTTGATAACAACTTGGGCTATCCTTGTCCTCTCTGGTCCGGATGACATGGCGTCCCAGTGTTCCATAAAGAACTTCAAATCGTGACTCATCTGACACAGAACAGTCTTCCATTTTGCCACACTCCATTTTAAATGACCCCTGGCCCAGTGCAAACGTCTGAGCTTGTGGAGCTTGCTTAGAAATGGCTTCCTCTTTGCACTGTAGAGTTTCAACTGGCAACGGTGGATTGTGTTCACTGACAATGCTTTCTGGAAGTATTCCTGAGCCCATTCTGTTATTTCCTCGACAGTGACATTCCTGTTTGAGGTGCAGTGATGTTTAATGGCCCGGATCCTATACGTTTTGGGACTCTATGCTTGCAGGATCCAAATTCCCAGGTGTAGGACTCCAGTGATTTTTCTCTGCAGGTTCCTGAGTTCTGGGCGGCACCAATGAGCAGCAGCTATGGTCCATTTCCTCTGACGAGCTCCAGGGGTAAGAGGGTGTGGAAGTGTTCCTTTCCCCGCTGAAGCATTAGATACCAGTCGAACCTGCCTCCCTGACATCAAATCTTAGATTACTTGTTTTTTTCCCATTGTGCCTCCATGTGGGGGTTGAGATGGGGTAGCGGCAAGGCAGCCGAATCGGGACGTGAAAGTCCCAGGCTCGATCCCCAGTCATTGCGCATCTCGTGGTGTCTCTGAGCAGGACACCCTATCCCCAATTGCTCCCCGGGTGCCTTCAATAGCTGCCCACTGCTCCACCTGAGTGTAGCACAGGTGCGATGGGTTAAATGCAGAGAGCCAATTTCGCCATTGTATGTGAACATACAATGATGATACATTATTATTAGGCCCGAGCAGCGAAGCGCTGCGAAGGCCTATTGTAATCGATCGATTTCTTCATTATTTTTCCGTCACTTCGCGCGGCTGTTTGGGGCCTTTAACATATTCAAAAACTCACCAAACTTGACCCAAAATTGTCCCCCAACTAAAAATTTTGGATTCTGGTGGAATCGCAAGTGGGCGTGGCCAAACTGCTCTACAGCGCCCCCTAACGTGAGTTGGAGGAAACCGTAGGTCGTACAGATCTGAAACTCGGTACATAGGTAGATCTCCCCAATTCAAGAAAAAAAGTCTCTTGGAGGTACCCTCTAAAATGCACAGGTAGGCGGCCATTTTGGGTCAAAGGTCAAATTTTGGTCATTTTTCAGTTTTACTCATGTCGAACTTTGACGAACTCCTTCTCAGGCGTTCGACCTATCGGCTTCATTCTTGGTCAGAATGCAGTTAAGGCATGGGCCTTTAAAAGTTATCAATAAAATTGACTTTTCATATATGTTCAGGGGGCGTGGTGGAGCGGTGAACTTGGCGTACTCGCCAAAACAAACGAAACGCTAGAACTTTCTCATTAAATGGTCACTTGTTTTAAAGCGCAAATGGTTTACAGCAGAGGGCGTGGCCGTGGCAGCGCGGCGAAGTCACAGGTCACGTCACTGCCATACGTTTTGCTCTAGATTCCACACGTTTCAGCCCAGCTGCACTAAACTCACTGACATCGATCCTTGTTCACCCCCCGGGAGGGATCCAGTGCAATATTTGGTGGGCGTGGCCTAATTCCTCAACAGCGCCCTCTAGAATATCTAAAAAAAAACAGCCCCAAGCCATGCTTTATCCCAGAATTATGAAACTTGGTACACATGTGTATCTCGTCAGGAGCTACAAAAAAGTCTCTTGGAGTAATGGTCCAAAGCCAACAGGAAGTCGGCCATTTTAGGTCAAAGTCAAAATTTTGTCTGTTTCATTGACGTCATATCTGAGCGAACTCGTCCTAGAGCTTTCGAGATCCAGTCGTCAAACTCGGTCAGCACAATTTTGAGGCATTGAAGGTCAAAAGTTGTTAAAAGTTTTTTCCTATGTCAAAACATGTGGGCGTGGCCAAACCTCAAATCTGGCCATTCTTCATGAAACATCAAGCTGGAATAACTTTCCAATATAAGCTCCCAGCTGCACCAAACTCACTAAGATCAATACTTGTCCATCCCTCGACAGGACTGCAGTCCAATATGTAGTGGGCGTGGCCTGAAGCGAGGGCCTCAACGCCGCTTGCGGCTTTAATTATTATTATTATGACAAGCCCTACCACCACACCTCCTGTTTGCCTACAAATCATTACAAAACCATTACCATGAGACCCTTTCTCAGTGCTGACCATACGTACCTGGAACCCTCTGCCTTCCTCTCAATGCAGTGAAACCTCCAAGAAAGCATCGTCCCAGTGCCGCCTGTAAATATTATAACAAGATAAATACTGTCCTGGGGTTAGGGAATGTTGGGAAACACACAACTGGACCTTTGTCACAGTGACACTCCATGCATAACATGGAAAACAAATATTAACAAACTCTGTAACTCATAATCTGTCCAACAAAATGTATTCAGTGTTCTTTTTAACACTTGGTTCTGACTGAGTGTTGGGAGTTGTAGCTCGCTTCAATATAGTGAATCCAGGTCCTGATTTTGATTTATCACACAACCCACATGCACAGCTCTGACGTCAGATTGACTCAGAAAGGTTAAAGAACACCAAATGGTTCTTCAGATGTTAATAACCACAACCAGTCTTACCTAGTTGTGAGTAATGCAAACGTATCAAGTCGCATTCCTCCGCAAAACTTACATTTGTTTTAATAGAGATCAAAGTGACAATTTGGATCATTGAGTGGCGTGAATAGTATTAGTCTTATCTTTCTCGATGGAGCGTGATGTGAGAAATATCTTGGCTGTCGTGCCACTGATAGAAACTAGCCGGCAGTTTTGCGAGACGATGGTGGGAGTTTGGAGGAGTGATGAGATGTATCAGACTCCACAGTCTGCTGCGGTGTAAATATTTTCACGCTGAAGAAATTCAGTTGGATCTTTGTCGCGATGAAGGTTCAAAAAGCACATTTGAAAGGAATTTGTTTTACAAGTCTGTCTCATCTTGAGAAAATGGTTTGATCCCAGTGCTCTGAATGCTTTCACTGCAGTGTTTGATTGTGTCCCTTTGATTTCTCCCATAAAAAATGTGCACAGGCCATAAAATGGACTCGTGCTCTGGGTATTCCTGCCGTCTCAAAGGTCCGTCAATGAACTTTGCTACCATAGACAGCAGTGCACATTATGTCGTTCAGTTTTAACTCCTGCCACCAAACAAACTGAAACAGGAGGAGACATTTCTTTAAAGGAGGCGCTTCACGGAGAAGTCTGACTTTAATTCAGTGGCAAAATTAGACAGGCTTTACAATCTTTCCACGATGTGTGAATGGGAGGTAAGTCAAAGGAATGTAAAGTACTTTTTGGTGAACTCCTTTAAAGAACAAAGAGAACAGAAATGGAAAGAAGAAAACCGAAATTTGTCTATTTTACCATAGCATTAATACTTGTAACTACAGGTATAACTATACCTTGCAAGTGCTTAAGCTGTTTAAGGAAAAAAAACTGTTAAAACTAATTGCTGGTGTTTGAAGGTTGCTCCACATGCTTAGAAATAGAAAGCTATTGTGACCTGAAAAAACAACCAGAGAACAATGTTAGTTAAACTAAAAGACAAAACCTTTAAAATTCAGAACGGTAAGTTTTATTGTTCCTGAGTCAATACATGTATCATGAATAATGGTAGTATGAAATGAAATGCATGTTGGGAGGTCCTGACTGTACTGTATTGCAGTGACCAGGTCCAATGGATAACAGAGTTGCTGGTACAGGCACACTGCTAGTCCTACATCAGTAAGGTGCGGCGCCATCTTGAACCTGAAGCCAATCACCATTTAGTTGTATCCTCTCCTCCTGTGTCAAGTCAACTAACAGCTGTTGCAGCTGGCAGTTCAACGCTTGGTCAGAGCTAATATCCAAGCTTATCACGTACATGTTCACTTTGGGGAAGATCAAGGGACTTGGCTGGTCACTGTAAGACTTCAACAGGACAAAGACAGTCCAAAAACACACATGCCTTATGTGGATAGGTGTTGTTTTGTTAAAATACTTTACCAATGGGCTGCTCAGGACATGTAAGATACACAAATCCACAGTATCATCAACATTGTGGTGTGCTGTCAAAGTTTCCCAAAGTTATACCTTACAGTTCCCCACACCGTGATACCAGGAGCGACACTGGTTTGTCTCTACCATTTGTAGGATTGGTCTTTTTTCCCTCACAAAACCACTATACAAGCACACAATGGTTCTTGGGGGCAATGGAAAACCAAGGTGTCTCCTGGTTACGGCACCACTCCAAACACAGCTAATCTCTGCTCTGTTAATGGCAGTCTACGTATGGGATAGACCGTAGAGGTGGAAAACTGCAAGTGACTGATGTGATCTTGCTTGAAGTCAAAATGTCTACCAATGTTATGAAAACATACTTATTTGTGAAGACCATATCTGTTCAAAAGTGAAATGTTATTTCTCACTATTGCCATAGAGAAAACTAGGGACCGATACGTAATATTGTTGCTTCTCTTAGGGACAGAGGTTCAGATTGCAAAACTATCTGACAATGTAAAACTTGTATAACTAATAATCTCAATCAAAAATGAAAATTGCTCCAGCTTTCTATTTGAGTTTGTTGCTTAATTCTGAAGTTAAAATACACCCAACAAGTAAACCTGACTGTTGCTAGTCATCGAGACACAATGTGTGATGGCAGTGGGTTTTGTAAAAGGTCCAGTGTTTGTGGAGCAGGTGATGATGTCATGGGGTTCTGTAACTTTTGATGCACAATACAATGGTCCTCCATAGTAAGGTCTATTTTGGATGATCTGATCCTTCATATGTGTGGGTGCCCTCACATACCAGTTGGTTCCCCAACACTGGATCCTTGGGACATCCCGATGTAGCCACCCAGTACTCATGCAAAACTACAATGCAACTAGTATCAAACGTTGCCACATGCTGGTATTGTTAATGTGTCTGCAAGGCGTTTGAAGGACTCTCCAATGCAACTGCCTGCAGCACTATTACTTCCTCTTAATTCAGATTCAGTTTATTATTGCCATTGTCAATGAACAGGATTCACAGACTAGGAATTTGCTTCGGCATAATCCCAAATTAGACAATTCCTTCACTTCCCTTTTTATCTGATTGTATTTTATTGAGATATGTATTGAAGCTAGATTGTCTTCTTTTTATTTATGACCTAAAGTATATTTTCTGTCTACAGTCCGCAGATTATGAACCCTTACTTCCTGTTTCGGAGAAGTCTAACCTTCTAACTCGTGACATTGACCAAGCTTCACCTGGTACTATTGTGAAGATGTTGCAGATGTGCGATGCCCAGATGTTTCAGGAAGAGACAGGGGCAATATACCAGGTAAAGGTATCCCAAAAGAACACGTATCTTCTTGGGAAAAAAAGGATCTTATCGAGAATTGTCATTTTTAGAGGCTGCTAAGTGAGCAGGTGGTGAAAACGTTAATGGAAGTTGCTAAGAGGGTACATCTCATTCTCAAGGTATTTTTTAAATACAGTATGTCTTTGGGTTTGTTTCTGTTGGCTGCTAGAACTTGAAGTTAAAAACGCTTTCCTTTTTAACAGGATCCTCAGGACAGCCTTGTTGTTCTGAGTGGCTGTGGCACTTCTGGTCGACTTGCTTTCTTCGTCACGGTAAGTTATCCTCTAGTTGTTGGGTTCTTTGACAACAGGCCAATGCATGTTTGCTCTTTGGTTGGTAGTCAGGGTTCAACAGAGCGCTGAGGCAGCTGAACCAGTGTGAGATCTATTCATACATCATTGCAGGAGGAGATGAGTAAGTACAACTTGGTTTTGTGGTCTTAAACTTGACCAAGTATGTTTGCAAGAATAAAATCCATCATTTGTCACCAGTAACCTTGTTCATTTTTGTCATCCTCAGAGCTTTGTTTTCCTCCCAAGAGGCTCCAGAAGACAACCCCGAACTGGGCGTGCTCAGTCTTAAGAAGGTTAAGGACATCATGGTGTGTTTCGGTGCTTGTCGGGTGTTTGAATGATAATTGTAAATATGTCGTTCTGCAGGCCTGCGAGGGAAAGAGGACAGTCTTGTTCATTGGTATTTCCTGTGGTTTGTCTGTAAGTTAAGTGTTCACAGTCTCCCTAATTGATCAGAAGTGCACAAACATATTTGCTGGTACTTTTTGACTTTTTAGGCTCCATTTGTGGCTGGTCAGTTGGACTTCTGCCTGCAAAACCTTGATGTTTTCACCCCCGTACTTGTAGGCTTTAACCCCACACACCAGGCTAGGTAGGGAACATGAAAAGTGTGCATAACTTTATTTTTTTATTTATTCCAAAAGGATGTTTAGCCATTTTGAAGGAGGCTTCGTGGAGTTGAATTAACAAGCTCAAAACGTTTCATTGTGTAGGGATGAGTCCTTACCTGGCTGCACCTTCACGTTTCGCAGTGTGGTGGAAAGAATGCAAGAACTCGCCAAAAGGCAGCAAGCCTTTCTCCTCAACCCAGCAGTCGGGGTACTCGCTCTTCTCTCACATACATAAACCCTTGTTCTTCCACCTAACTGTTTAAGACGTATCTGTGTCAGCCCTCCACACGTCCATCAACTCAGTGTGTGAACATGTGTGTCCGCTCAGCCGGAAGCCATCAGCGGCTCGTCCAGGATGAAGGGAGGCAGTGCCACGAAGATCCTCCTGGAGGTGGTGTTGTCTGCTGCCCACGCCGCCACTTTCTCCAGCACGCCCGTCACATACAAGTATGTGAATGGAAGAGCTGTCCAAATGAGTTCATTGGTTTTGAAACTGAATCTGGGCCATGTGAAGTTTAAAAAGTCTCAAAGGTGACTTTTTAGTGAATTGGAGCACATATTCTTGATTTATTTCATAGAAATACCGGCTTATCCACTTCTAACACAATCGCCAAATCATAAACAATCCTTTGAAAATAAAAATGTGCAATTTTTACTTTAAATGACAATGCCGAGGGAGGAGGTGTGGTATTTCATGAGGACATCTGCATGTATGAGGACAGCAGGACATGAATGAGGACAGCAGGACATGTATGAGGACAGCAGGACATGATGAGGACAGCAGGACATATGAGGACAGCAGGACATGTATGAGGACAGCAGGACATGTATGAGGACAGCAGGACATGTATGAGGACAGCAGGACATGTATGAGGACAGCAGGACATGTATGAGGACAGCAGGACATGTATGAGGACAGCAGGACATGTATGAGGACAGCAGGACATGCATGAGGACAGCAGGACATGCATGAGGACAGCAGGACATGTATGAGGACAGTAGGACATGTATGAGGACAGCAGGACAGTGAGATATGCTGTAGGAGTGACAGATCGCTTCAAAGTGAAGGTGGGAGTGCATCAAGGATCTGCTCTGAGCCCCTTCTTTTTTGCTCTGGTGATGAACTGACTAACAGATGTCAGGCAGGAATTCCCGTGGACTATGATGTTTGCAGATGACATTGTGATCTGTGGTGAGAACAGGGAACAGGTGGAAGAGAACTTGGAGAGGTGAAAAACTGAAAGAAGAAGAACATTTTTTACTTTAGACATTTAGCTTTCTCTGCCATGTTTTTCGCTGAAAATGAATGGAGCTCTCCACATCCTTCAAACACTTTGTTCTGTTAAAAAAATTACTGATCATCCCAGCTTTTCTTTTTTCAACTTCTTTCTGCTAATTTCACATTTTTTAAACATTTGTGGCTACTTTTGAGTTATTTTTCTGCTATACTCTGATGCATGCTCAATAATCCAGGTAGAAAATTCTAAAAAAGCTAAGTCTGGTCCTCTGGACATTCAAAAAACAAAACAAAACAAAGTAAAAAAATTGTAGAAACATTTCGTCTTTCGTCCGAAAGACTTCCTGAGTCTGAGAAGCTGTATTCATGTCACGATACGGTGTGGTGTTGAGGGATAAGCCCAGTAGTACAGACAGGCAGACTCTCAGAGGCACAAGTAAAAATCAAAAACACTTTAATAAGGCAAAATCAAAACACTGACATGGCAGTACAAAACAAAACCTAATACTGTCGCTCAAACTGTGGCTGGAATACTAAAACTACAGATACAGACGAGATGTACTCACGTAACCAAGGAGCTGAGACATGACACACCAGGGAACAAGGACAATGACCCGACAATGATACACATAGGAATGCTGACTAATATATGCCTCTTAATTAACCCTAAACACAAACACCTGAGACGCAGACCTGACAGACACAGGATTTAAGGGGGTAGACAGACCAACAGTGGGAGCCATCCCTACAGTACCCCCCTCCCTCAAAGACGCCCCCTGGTGTCCCCTAAGAACATCCCCCCAAAAACCAGCGCGGGCGGAGGGAGGAACTGCAGGGATGGCGGGCACGAGAAAACACAAGGACAGGGGACAAAACACAAGGACAACAAACCAAAAACTGACAGGAACAGGGCCTGGGACAAACACTAAACACAAAGGCTAAACTTAGAAAACTAATAAGTGATCAAACATCGTGGCCAGGACGTCGACTTCGGGAAAGGACCTGTCAGGCGGGCGATCAGGAGATCGTCCATTGCATAGGGTCTCGTCTGGCGGGCAACCGGGAGATCGTCCATCATGCACGGTCTTGTCTGGCGGGCAACCGGTCAGGCGGGTGGCGGGAGACCATCCATCTTGCAGGGCCACATCTGGCGGATGACCGAGAGGCCGTCCATCTTGCAGGGTCACATCTGACAGGCGACCGGGAGGCCGGCCGTCGAGCAGGGTCACAGCACTAGTCATGAACCTGCCAGGCGGGCGACGGGATGGCCATCCATCAAAGGCAGGAACTACGGCGGCAGGTGCACGGACTTCGTCGATGTCAGGACTGTCATCGTCGGCAGGTGCACAGACTTTGTCGGTGTCAGGACCATCTTCGTTGGAGTCAGGACCATCTTCGTTGGCGGCACGATCATCTTCGGCGGCGGCAGGACCATCTTCGGTGGCGGCAGGACCTTCTTCGTCGTCGGCAGGTGGCAAGACGTCGTCGTCAGGTGACGAGGCGTCATCAGGCGAGTCGGGCGAGGCGTCATCAGGCGAGTCGAGCGAGGCATCAGGCGAATCGGGCAAGGTGTCATCAGGCTAATCGGGCGAGGTGTCATCAGGCGAGTCGGGCAAGACACCAGACGAGTCGGGTGAGACACCAGGCGAGTCGGGTGAGACATAGGTGAGTCGGGTGAGACATCAGGCGAGTCGGGCGAGACATCAGGCGAGTCGGGCGAGACATCAGGCGAGGCGGGCGAGACATCAGACGAGTCGGACGAGACATCGGGTGTCGTCATCTTCATAGAAACCTTGTCGGATGTTAAGTCAACGAGTGTGGAGACGGCAGACGAGACGTCTTCGGGCGTTGAGGCGTCTAGAGGCGAGCCGCCATCTAGTGCCGTCTGTCAGACCTCTGGAGAGCAGAAGATGTGGATGGCACCCTTCAGATCCCCTCCCCTGGACAGCAGAATACGTGGGTGGCATCCTCCAGGGCCTATCCAAAACAGGAAGCGTGGGAGGCATCCTCCAGGAACTTCCCGGAGTAGGAAACATGAGGGGCTCCCTCCTGGGACCCCTCGGTACAAGAAACGTGAGGGGCTCCCTCCTGGGAACCCTCGGTACAGGAAACGTGAGGTGCTCCTTCCTGGGACCCCTCGGAACAGGAAACGTGAGGGGCTCCCTTCTGGGACCCCTCGGGACAGGAAACGTGAGGGGCTCCCTCCTGGGACCCCTCGGTACAGGAAACATGATGGGCTCCCTCCTGGGACCCCTTGGGACAGGAAATGTGAGGGACCGCAGGTAGGACAGCACCCTCTGGTGCCGTAGGCAGGACAGTGCCCTCTGGACTCGGAGTCGCAGGTAGAGAGGCGCCCTCTACTGGAGACGCAGGCAGAGCATCGCCCTCTACTGGAGACGTAGGCAGAGTAGCGCCCTCTGCTGGAGTCATGGCTACAACGCCCTCTGCTGGGGTCATGGCTACAGCGCTCTCTGCTGGAGTCATGGCTACAGCGCCCTCTGCTGGAGTCATGGCAACAGCGCCCTCTGCTGGAGTCATGGCTACAGCGCCCTCTGTAGACTATGGCTGGGTAACGCTCTCTGGGGACCTTGAAGAGTCAGCACACTCTAAAACAGACAGTTCACTTTTCAAATCTCTAGCTAGAGTCAATATTTGGGTGAGACCTGGGTTGGGTTCTAAACAAGGACTGTTAATAATTATGTCTTCAATAATGGAATAAGTCTTATGTTTGTACTGGCTGAAGAAGGAGTCCTATTGGGCCTTTTTGGCTTGTGGGACCCCGGAAGCAGCTGATAGGTACCGGCAGTCCAAGCGGCATGCGGCTCGGGTGGTTGCTGAGGCAAAAACTCGGGCGTGGGAGGAGTTCGGAGAGGCCATGGAGAATGACTTCCGTACGGCTTCGAGGCGATTCTGGTCCACCATCCGGCGTCTCAGGGGGGGAAAGAGGTACGAGACCAACACCATTTATGGTGGAGGTGGCGTGCTGCTGACCTCAACTCGGGATGTTGTGAGTCGGTGGGCGGAATACTTCGAAGACCTCCTCAATCCTACTGGCACGTCTTCCACTGAGGAAGCAGAGCCTGGGGACTTTGGGTCGGGTTCTCTGATCTCTGGTGCTGAGGTCGCCGAGGTGGTTAAAAAGCTCCGCGGTGGCAAGGCTCCGGGGGTGGATGAGATTCGCCCGGAGTTCCTTAGGGCTCTGGATGTTGTAGGGTTGTGTTGGCTTACGCGACTCTGCAATATCGCGTGGACATCTGGGGCAGTTCCCTTGGATTGGCAGACTGGGGTGGTGGTTCCCCTATTTAAAAAGGGGGACCGTAGGGTGTGTTCCAACTATAGGGGGATCACACTCTTAAGCCTCCCTGGTAAGGTCTATTCAGGGGTTCTGGAGAGGAGGGTCCGTCGGATAGTCGAACCTCGGATTCAGGAGGAGCAGTGTGGTTTTCGTCCTGGTCGTGGAACACTGGACCAGCTCTACACCCTCAGCAGGGTCCTGGAGGGTGCGTGGGAGTTTGCCCAACCAGTTTACATGTGCTTTGTGGACTTGGAGAAGGCATTCGACCGCGTCCCTCGGGGGGTTCTGTGGGGGGTACTCCGGGAGTATGGGGTACCAGGCCCTTTGATAAGGGCTGTTAGGTCCCTGTACGACCGGTGTCAGAGCTTGGTCCGCATTGCCGGCAGTAAGTCAGGCTCGTTTCCGGTGAGAGTTGGACTCCGCCAAGGTTGCCCTTTGTCACCGATTCTGTTCATAACTTTTATGGACAGAATTTCTAGGCGCAGCCAAGGTGTTGAGAGGATCCGTTTTGGTGACCTTAGAATCGCTTCTCTGTTTTTTGCAGATGATGTGGTCCTATTGGCTTCATCAGCTCGTGATCTACAGCTTTCGCTGGAGCGGTTTGCAGCTGAATGCGATGCGGCCGGGATGAGGATCAGTTCCTCCAAATCCGAGGCCATGGTCTTGAGCCGGAAAAGGGTAGCATGCCCTCTCCGGGTCGGGGAGGAGGTCCTGCCCCAAGTGGAGGAGTTTAAGTATCTCGGGATCTTGTTCACGAATGAGGGAAAACTGGAGCGTGAGATCGATAGGCGGATAGGTGCAGCGTCCGCAGTGAAGCGGGCGCTGTACCGGTCTGTCGTGGTGAAGAGAGAGCTGAGTCAAAAGGCAAAGCTCTCAATTTACCGATCGATCTACGTTCCCACCCTCATCTATGGTCATGAGCTTTGGGTTATGACCGAAAGAACAAGATCTCGGATACAAGCGGCTGAAATGAGTTTTCTCCGCAGGGTGGCTGGACTCTCCCTTAGAGATAGGGTGAGAAGCTCAGTCATCCGGGAGGGACTCGGAGTAGAGCCGCTGCTTCTCCACATCGAGAGGAGCCAGTTGAGGTGGCTCGGGCATCTGGTTAGGATGCCTCCTGGACGCCTCCCTGGTGAGGTGTTCCGGGCACGTCCCACCGGGAGGAGACCCAGAGGAAGACCCAGGACGCGCTGGAGGGACTATGTTTCTCGGCTGGCCTGGGAACGCCTTGGGATTCCCCCGGAGGAGCTGCTCCAAGTGGCTGGGGAGAGGGAAGTCTGGGCCTCCCTACTTAGGCTGCTACCCCCGCGACCCGACCCCGGATAAGCGGAAGAAGATGGATGGATGGATGGATGGTTTGTACTGGCGGTCCAGGTTATTGACAGTAGCATAAAACAGTCTGTTTATCTGTTGTAGAATGAGAGTGGCCTCAGATCTCTGTTCCATAGCGACCCCTGTGGTCGAGCGAGAGCTCAAACCCTCTTCATCTGTGTGTCCTGCAGGCTCTTCCTGCGTGAGTCCTGCAGGTGTAGTGACCCATGTGGTCGACGTGTGATCAAACAGCTCCTCTTCAGAGTGGGTGCTCGAACACTCCTCCTTCTGTGAAAGAGTTTTGTGAGGAAGTTTCCTCTCGACTGTTGTCGTGCAGGAGCCTCTGTGTCTCCTGCAGACGTGTTGTGGGGGATCCCATACCCCTCCCTCCACGCACGTCTCCCCTGAGACGTCACGGAGCATGGATGCAGGTACCCCTCCCCCTTTGAAATCCTCCCCGGCCTTTCTGACAGCGTGGGAGAAACAGGAGGAGGAACGGGTCGTAACCCGGAAATGTTCGCCTTTGGCGGTCGCCGCCTCCTCCGGCGGTGCCGCGCTTCCGGAGCTGGATCGGACCAGAATTCTCCGAGAAGGTCCTCGCTGAATTCTTCTGGGTCCGAGTTGTCCTCGGACACACACCACAGCGAAATGGCTCAAGCAGGAGTGAAGGAAATGAGCGGGTCGGCGTGGCCGTCTCCGCGTTTCCTCCTCGCTCGCTCCGCGACCAACAGCGGTGATGGGAACTCTTCCAGTCTGTGGCGGCTTCAAGCGGGTTCCGAATGAAACCCGCCCACTCGGATGACCGCAGCCTCCCTCTGAGCTGACGCAGTCATCTTCTGCCTCTGAGGTAAATCTGAATTACCTGTCTGCTGGACTCAGGGATGGTCGGGTCATTTTCTGTCACGATACGGCTGATGACAGCCGAAACCAGCTGCTCACATGATCATGTGAGCAGCTGGTTTTGGCTGTCATCAGCAAACTGGTTGAGCCACTGTGAGAGGGTGCTATTTATAAGACTGAGCTGAATACAGCTTCTCAGACTGAGGAAGTCTTTCGGACGAAAGACGAAATGTTTCTACAATTTTTTTGCTTTGTTTTGTTTTTTGAATGTCCAGAGGACCAGACTTAGCTTTTTTAGATTTTTCTGCTATATTTTGCTACTTCTTAACTTTTATGATAAAAAAAAAGTTCTGCTTATATCCATTTCTTTCTTGTTAATTTAGATTTTTTTTGGTATTCTGTTCAGCGTCTGTCTCTTCTCTATTCAGCTTGTTCTGCTGCTTTCAGCAAGTGTCAGCTGTTTAAAGTTTATTCAAATTTACAGTTTAGCAATGAAACCTTTTCAGCTGTTTTCAGCTTCTTCAGCAGCTTTCAGCAAAAATCTTTCAGCAACAAGCATCACTGCATTTTCACAGGAAACGTTATAAAGCCATGACTCCTGTGTGGCCTCCACTTGGGTGGAGGCCTCCGGGTTCAACTGTCCCCCTCTTACAATGCTGGCATTGCTAGTATCACTCAATAGTGATATAGCAAACAACCATCAGGGTGCTAATGATCCATCGTTAGGCTGATGGTCCTCCTTGATCATGTGAGCAGCTGGTTTCGGCTGTCATCAGCCAACTGGTTGATCCACTGTGAGAGGGTGCTATTTATAAGACTGAGCTGAATACAGCACCTCAGACTGAGGAAGTCTTTCGGACGAAAGACGAAACGTTTCTACAATTTTTTGCTTTGTTTTGTTTTGTTTTTTGAATGTCCAGAGGACCAGACTTAGCTTTTTTAGATTTTTCTACCTGGATTATTGAGCATGCATCAGGGTGTTATAGGAGCTATGAGAAGCGGGTGATTGTGTAATTGCCTGCATATGTGCCCCTGTGTCTTTTAGCAAAATATCTCATAAACCACTGGACAGTCTTGGATAAAACTCTCAACTGGAACTCAGTGGATGTTCGGCTACGACTGATTGACTTTTGGAGTCAACTCAAGACAAGACGGTCGCCACAGCTGATCAACCTTAGCAAGCTCACCAGCTAAAAACAGTCATTTTACAGATACTGGAGCTTGGTGTGGTTGTAGCTGGGAGTCATTCATAACACACAATCTGAGCTCTGTTGATGTAAGTGTTCAAAGCGTTGGTGCCCAGATGTTTGTTTCCATTCTTTTGTTAGCATTTATTCCAAACCTCAGCGAAGACGTGACCTGTGAGAACAGAACACGACACAAAGCAGATTAAAGTGAAAGTTGCTGCAGAGGCTTGTGTGCAGAAGTGCTCTCTTATGTTTGGTTGTGTGATCCTGACCTCTGCTGGTTGTCCCAGAATACAAAGTAGGGATGCACCGATCCACATTTCTCACTTCCGATCCGATCCGATACTTATTAACTCAGTATCGACCGATACCGATACCTTTCCGATCCGATACTGTACAGGTATGTGACTGTATAATGAAACTTTTGCACCCAAACTATTATTTTTAACATTGTGTGAGATAAACCCAATGAAGACACTTTAAGCCTTACAATAGGGAACCCAGCTCAGCTGCACCATGAGTAAGGAGGACATGTGTGTGGTATAATTGCCTCCTGTCCTAGCTGTTAAAGTCAGTGTGTTCCCTTTTGTAAGGCTGAAGAGTGTCTTCATTGGGTTTATCTCTCACAATGTTAAGAAGTGCAGTCACAGAACGTGATTGAACACAAGTGCTCTTTGAAGCTGGATCGGAAAAGTATCGGCAGGTTTGATCCGATACCAGATACTTAAATAATGCTGGTATCGGATACCGATACCGATACTGGATCGGATCGGCCCCATCCCTAATACAAAGTATGAGTTTGAACTGCCTGACGGTTGGACATTTCAAACAAATCAAACTACTTTTATCCATAAAGTGCATGTGCAATACAAACCGGGGTTCTCTTCTTTCCCACCAGAGGTATTCTCCAGCGCATTCGAGCGTATAAGCAAACTCTGGACATCACGTACTCGCAGAGGGACGGGATAACGGCTCTGGTTGAGGCTGCTGGACGCAGGTAGGACATTTTAGTTTTACATCTTTTACACGTGCGTCTACAACCGATTCATTTCTGGAGGCAACCCACTTCAAGACCTTCACGTCTACTCAACTTTTGGAAACGCAAAGAAATGGCCATACGTCACAGTTTTACAGATATCGAGGTGAAATCTGGTGAGGTAGTAAATGGTAAATGGAGCTTACTTATATAGTGCTTTCCAGCCCCCTATGAGGGGCCCCAAAGCGCTTCACAGTACCAGCCATCCACCCATTCATACACACATTCATACACCGGTAGTGGTAGGCTGCCATGCAAGGCGTCATCCAGTCCTACCGGGAGCAACTCGGGGTTAAGTGTCTTGCCCAGGGACACAACGAGGTATGCAGTGACCGGGGATCGAACCTGGGACCTTCCGGTCCAGAGCCGGCTGCCCTGCCTCTACACCATCTCGGCCCAGCTAGTAGCTGAGAGTCATCCCCATCACATACCCAGGTCGTACAAGGTCTTTGCTCAGAATGTTCCACTGATGATGAGGGGGCACATGGACGACCATGAAAGACGGTTCTTGTTCCATTAACTAACGGAACAAGAACCATTTATGCCACACCTTTATAAATACAGATAGTCCCCGACTTACGAGCGCTCTTACTTACGAGGTTCCGGACTTACGAGCTGGCGAACGAGCAGTAAATTTGTAAAGAACATACAAAAAATACAGCACTTTTATGTGTTTTTAGATGAAAGTGTGTTAGCTAACCGTTTGTAAACAAGTTTCTGAGCATGTTATGAACTAGTATGAACATTTGTGATGAAAAACGAGTGTTCGTAGTAGCGCTAGCATACATTTTCCGACTTACGACCGAAAAATCGGACTTACGAGAACACGTGTTTCGTGTTCCGACGTACGAGATTTTCATCTTACGAGATACTCGTAGTAACGGAACTCGCTCGTAAGTCGGGGACCACCTGTAAAGAACTTCCCGTTGAAAAGACGACCTGTGTCGTAACGCCGTGTGTGTGTGTGCTTCAGTTTGCAGTGTGGCAGGTGTGTGTGTTACCTGGGCTGGGGCTCCCTCGGTTTGTTGGGTCTCATCGACGCCAGCGAGTGTCCACCCACATTTGGAGCAGGTGAGAGGAAAACTGAAACGCTACACGACCCGTCCTGGCAAAACGAGTCCTAACGAGGACGTTTTCGGTTTTGAATTAATCTGCCACGTAAAGCTGCACCATTTTATGTGTGTCTGTGTTTTTAAGACCCTGAAGACATTCGAGGCTACGTCAGCGGAGGATACGAAGAGCTGAATAATGCTGAAGGTCCTTTGAGTTCACTGGTATGTGGGTTGTAACGGTGAAAGAAAAACTGCTTAAACAAAACGGGGACTTCTGCGTGATTTGTTTTGCAATTTGTAATCTGTCTCTGTAACATTGCCGTGGTAGATTAACCCTGAAGAGGATTAGATTAAATTATTGTACCTGCTTTGTGAAGCACCGCCAGACCCGACGTCTGCTTTAATTGAGTCATTTTCTCTTGGTTTTTTTTACACGTTGAAAGCTTAAAAAATGGATTTAAAACCTGCTGGCACTGATTTGGAGTGCAGCACAAGCGCTGTGATTTAATTTTAGTATTGTGTGTTTACATCTTCCATGCAGGGTCCTGCATTTCGCATAGCACATGAGGATTTTTCAGATGTGATCCTGCCCGATCTCACTGACGAGGACACCGTCCTGCTCGTATACACACAGTCTGGTGAGAGAAGCTTGTTTTCAGGTTTGGATTTTGTCCAAACTGACTCAGTATGTGTACTGATGGCTTTTCTCTGCAGATGATGTCAGTCGAGTTGTACAGTTGGCCCGCAGAGTGAGAGAAAAGACCTCGAACCTCCATGCTGTTTATCATCAGACTGATGAGAACACTATTGTACAAGCGGTAACCATCTATTTGTCTGTCTGCCTATGTGCCAATATATTAGTACAGTATATCGATGTGACAACAATATATTGCTATGTCTGTAGAGTGATAAATACATATGACAATATTTTAATATATTAATGTGTCAATATATCAACATGGCAGTATATTAATTAATCATTGTCAATATGTCAGAGTCAATATATTTGACACATCAATATACAGTATACAGTATATATATATATATATACACAGCAAACCCCCTAGTTACAACTCCATCGACCTACGAACAACGGGACCTACGAACGTATCATATTTAATAAAAATATGAAATTACTGTATTAAAAAAAAAATATATATATTTTTTTGTGTTTAAATGTTCTTAATTTCATGTGTACATCACTTTGTTGCAGCTGTGGTTGTTTTAAAGGCTTTATAAATAATAATTATGATAAAAATGATCATTTCTGATCATTTTTGAGCAATCTTGGGCAGCAGGAAGTAGGTCTTCAGTTTACACGGTCACAAATTAATGTAGAACACCGGACGCCATTTTAGGTTCAGTCACGGGGGTCTCCGGTCACAAATTAATGTAGAACACCGGACGCCATTTTAGGTTAGCTGCCGGGAGCCGGCCTTTGAACACTGGTGACCAGGATGGCCTCATATGGATTAATTACTAGCTGGAAACGTCTCTGTGAACTTTGTGGATGTCTCAGGCAGCAGCGGATTTATCGCCGATCGTGCCAGGCCGCCGCGCGAACACCTCCGGCCAGGCTCCGGCCTGGCTAGCTCCAGAAGCTAACACGGGAGCTAACACGGGAGCCGGCCTTTGAACACTGGTGACCAGGATCGCATCATATGGATTAATTACTAGCTGGAATCGCTCTGTGAGCTCTGTGGACGTCTCAGGCTGGAGCAGCAGCTGCAGATTGATCGCGCCGCCGCTCCAACACCAGCTCATGGCTTGGCTAGCAGAAGCTAGCCAGCTAGCTAACACAGGTCTGGAGCAGCTGCGGTGGTTCACTCGCCGGCCGCCGCGCTGCTCGGCCCGACAACAATCAACGCATGGCAACCTAAGATGTCGGCTTTGACCATCTCAAAGTAAGAAATTATATTTTTATTTATTCTGTAAATGTGAATAGCAATGTTTAACATTACAGTACACTACTGTACATGCTTAAATGTGTGCGCGCGCTCCGTTAGCGGTATTTCCACGACCTAGAACTGGACGCTATTTTCACCCCCTAGCTACGGCAGAATCGAGCTGCGAACAGTTCTTATCTCCCTAACTCGTTCGTAAATCGGGGGTTACCTGTATATATATATACACATATATAT
>JBBPBX010002876.1:76183-86726 GCA_038048925.1 Garcialebias charrua
TGTGTGTCAAATATATCAATACATCGATGTGTCAACATATTGATATGTCAATGTGTCAACATATTGATATATCACTGTGACAAATATATCTATGCATCATTGTGTCAAATATATTGATATATCTATGTGTCAAATATATTGATACATCAATGTGTCAAATATATTGCTATATCATCAATGTGTCAAATATGTTCATTCATTCATTCAACCTTTATTTAGTCAGGTAAATCTCATTGAGCCTCGTGGACTCATTTACAAAAGCGACCTGCTACAAACTAAAGAATGATGAACAGCAATGATACAATTACCTTAAACAATAAACAATAGAAAAACTAGCAAAACTAGCAAAACATTATAAGGTAGATGTATAAAATCAAGAACAAGAACATATCTGCATTGGTTTTTGCCAGGATTCCAACAGATTCTTAAAACTATTTAGAGAGGGCAAGGCCGAGAGCTTCAGTCTTTTTGTAAGATATTCCATGAAGCAGGAGCAGAGTAGGAGAAGGCCCTTTTTCCAAGTTCAGTCCTCACTGACGGAACACTGCAGGTGATCATGTCCTGAGAGTGCACGCTGTAGCTGCACTCACGCAGAGACATGTAGGAGGAGATGTATGAGGGCAGCAGACCAAGAAGTGATTTAAAGATGAAAATGTACCAGTGGAAGAGTCTGCGTGAGTTTAATGATGTCCAGTTAACCAGTGAATAGTGAGTGGTGGGTATGATAATCACAGACAGTTATGAATCTTAGTGCACCATGATAGACAGCATCCAACATCCGCAGGGTGCTTGTAGGAGCATTCATGTAGATAATGTCACCGTAATCAATGGAGGGAAGGAAAGTCACAGATACAAGGCGTTTCCTAACATTCAGTATTAGACATGATCTGTTTCTGAACCCAGTTTAACTTTCAGTTTCTTTACTAGGTTTTCCATGTGGAGTTTAAAAGAGAGATGTGAATCGACCAGGATACCCAAATATTTATAGGAATCAACAAACTCAATAGGGACACCATTTGAGGATAAAATCAGAGGAAGATCTGCTGGGACCGACTTCCTACTTGAAAAAAACATCCCTTTTGTTTTATCAGCATTTAGGACAAGTTTGAGACGGAACAAATCTGACTGGATGATGTCAAAAGCGGATTGCAGTAACTGGAAAGCCTTAGCTACTGTTTTAGCTCGGCAGTAAACAACTGTATCATCAGCATAGAAATGTAAGGATGCATCAGGGATGCTCTGACCTACATTAGCTATGTAGATTGTAAAGAGGGTTGGTCCTAAGACTGAGCCTTGTGGTACACCATTTTTAACTGTTAAATATTGATATTGACATATCAATGTGTCAACATATCAATGTGTCAACATACAGTATTAATATATCAATGTGTCAACATACTGATATATCAATGTAAATGGTAAATGGTAAATGGAGCTTACATATATAGCACCTTCCAGCCCCCCCTATGAGGGAACCCAAAGTGCTTCACAGTACCAGCCATCCACCAATTCATACACACATTCATACACCGGTAGCGGTAGTCTGCCATGCAAGGCGCCAGCCAGTCCTACCGGGAGCAACTTGGGGTTAAGTGTCTTAGCCAGGGACACAACGACACATGGTGTGGGAACTCGGGATTCGAACCACCAACCTTCCGATCAGGGGTCGGCTGCCATTACCATTATGCCACGGCCGCCAATGTGTCAACATGTCACTATCAATATATCAACATGTCAGTCTATCTACATATCAGTGTGTCATCGTCAATGTATCATATCACCATGTAAAAACGGTGTGTCTTTCGGCTGCTCACTTTTTCAGAGGTTGCTACAGCGAGCAAACTCACATGAAATATTTGGCTATTTTATGCCAGATGCCCTTTCTGATGCAACCTGGGCTTGAACCCGCAACCTCAGGTTTGCAAGACCACGGCACTGACCACCATGTTGCCACAGTTCCCTTCACTATATCGACATGTCAGTATAATATATTGATTTGTCAATATATCAATGAGTCTATATATTTCACACATCAATAAATAAATGTGTCAAATATATCAATGTGTTGATGTGTCTATATATGTCGATGTGTAAATTTATTGATATATCAATCCATCGATATATCAATATCGACATCACTTTTTCTATATCAATATGTCAAAATAGCAATATACTGTACTGTATAGGTATCTCAGTAAATTAAATATTGATGTGTCAAATATATCAATATATTTGTCATTATATTGATAGCTTGATACACTAATACGTTATGCCAATATTTGTGACCAATTTTTGCAAAATGAATCAAAATGAGAATTTTTTTCATATTGAGTGATCATCTTTTCTAACTCTCCAGCTCAAAAGCTTCAAAATGATCTATAGTTTAATTAAATTTCAAAATTTATCACCTGCAAACAAGTTTGTTTTGTTTATGCGTGTTGACTTGAAAACTCAATTTTCATTGGTCTAGACCAGACCTGGGCATTGTATGGCCCCAGGGCCACATGCGGCCCTTTGGTTGACTCTGACCGGCCCCCGTAAGGGGAGTTACAACAAAAAAATAGTTTCTAATTTTACCTCATTTGTGGACTGCATTGCTTTAATTTTGATGTCTTTTTAAAATTCACGTACAAAATGATGCAATATGTAAATCAAGACATGCGCAATGTGCATGATTGCATTGTTGTCAAGTCACAAGACAACGTTAGCCCTCAAAAATGTCCACTCATGCTTTTTATTTTGTTGATTAATCATAACTAATACTTTTACCAGTTTGTCTAAACAATGATATTTACTGCTTTTAATAAAGAAATACTATTAATATGCAGTATTGAATTATGTCATTTCGCCCGGCCCCCCACAATATTTTCTATTTCTCATGTGGCCCCATGGAAAAAATAATTGCCCACCCAGGGGTAAAAACGACAGGTGTCTCTGGTGTATTTAGACAGGAAACTCTTAATTCTAGACTGAAGTGACTTCATCAGGAATTCCAGTCATAAACCGTATTTAGCAGACTATAAGGCGCATTAAGCGAAATAAGTTCTTTTTGACAGATTTTTGAGCGCTGTGTGCCACATTAAATCAGTTCGAGGTCAGTAAGTACAACCAGAATTAATACATAAGGCTCACTCTCGATTTTTGAGAAAATTAACAGATTTTAAGTGCGCCTTATAGTTCGAAAAATACGGTACTTAATATACAGAATCCTTACGCTTCACCGTGATGCCATACATTATAAAAAAGGGATTTTCCGACGCTCATCAGCTGGCAGAGTAAATTGGTCAATCTAAAGAAAATAAAGGATTATTTCTTAAGGTATACGTACTAGAAAAATTGGATTCAAAGATAGATTGGGAATATTATTTGCTCTTTTATTTAATGGGTTTGCTACATGGTGCCTTTACGGACTCATTTGTAACACCAATCTCAATAAGGATAAAAATCAATATTTTTGGTCATTTTGCTCTGCAGCCTGAGTTCATATGGACTCATTTTGCCAACACAGGTCATATTTCAATGTAAAATTGATACACTGGTAACCACGTCTCCCTCTTGCAGGATGAAATCAATGAGTTGTGTTCATCAACACTAAACTTCACATGGACTCATGAAGCCCACTATGCATGGTAGGTATGGCAAATCAGTTTATCATACAGTATTTTGGGAAAATAAAACAAAGCAGCGTTGCCTCTGTGAGTTTCTTAACCCTCCTGCTGCCCATGGGTCAAACCTTGGTTTCATGCGTTGGTTGCTGTCTTAGCAGTGGGAGCGCTACTAAGTTGGTGTTGAACGCTGTAAGCACTGGGGCTCACATCTTAAAGGGGAAGATTTACCAGAACCACATGGTTGATCTCCAGGTTTCCAACAGAAAACTCTACGGCAGAGCTACACGAATCCTCCAGGTACCCAGAGTTACACAACTAGCATCACAAAACTAAGCCTTCTTTTCTTTCTTTCTTTTTTTTTGGTCTCATTCAATGACTGTTGGTTTGAGAGGTTGCAAAAATAGACATAAACCCAACTCAGGACAACATAACCTTTTGTAAAATAAGAAAAAATATATTTTGCTAAGAGTAGAACTACTGATGGAGGCCATTTTAGTAAAAAAGAACAGGCTCTGGGAATGGCTTTACGTATACAGTACAGTAAACGTTTTTAAAGGACACTTTTAAGAATTTTTTTTTTTTTTTTTTTTTTACATTCAAAGCGACCTCACGTCACTATGGAGGGTGGAATGTGAAAAAATGTACTTATAAATTTATTTATAAATTTTAAAAAATTCTTGAAAATGACTATTTAATGTCATTATTTAAAAGGTACATTTATTTATTTAATGGAATGTTTATAATTGTGTATTTAATAGTTTAATTGTACATTTAATGTTGCAATAATTAATTAAATGATACATTTAATTATTTAATCGTACATTTATTTATTTCATGGGTCATTTAATTAATTAATTAATTAATTGTGTATTTAATATTTTAAATTACACATTTAATTATTTTAGTGGTACATTTATTTATTTAATGGGACATTTAATTAATTAATTGTGTATTTAATAATTTAATTGTACATTTAATGATATAATAAATATTTAAATGATACATTTATTTATTTAATGGTATTTATGTATTTCATAGGACATTTAATTGATTGTGTATTTAATAGTTTAATTGTACATTTAATGATTTAATGATGTAATAGATAAATTACACATTTTGTAAGGACCGACTGAACCCAGAGTGGTACGAGACCAGAACAGAGGCAAAACTCAAGAGTAACAATTAGAACAGTGTTTATTATGTACAGGTGAAACGGAACACTTGGGGTCTTGGGAGTGCCTGGAAGAGAGAACAGGGTCAGGGTCCTTCTGGTGGGACAGGTGGATCAAAAGGTGGGACAGGTGGATCAAAAACTGGTGCTCTGTTTGTTATCTTACAGGGGGATGTTGGGTCGAGGTTCTGAAAGGACTCAGGACTCCAGAGTGGTTTGGCAGGCGAGTGGCAACAAGGCAGGAACTGGCAGAACGGGAATCAGGATCCAAGGATCACAAAAACTGTGGACACAAGATCAAAGGTAAGAACTCTTATCAGATTGATATGCACTGGCTGAAGTCATAAATACCGATTGAGGTACAATGCTCCAGCATTGGATCTCACTGGACTGCAGCCTTAAGTAGTGGAGCTCCTCATCAGATGGATGACCGTCAGCTGGTGTCAATTGGCGGCCATCTTGGAAGGGGGCGGCCATCTTGGAAAGGGCTGCAGACAGTGGGATTCCGACAGTACCCCCCCCTCAAGAAACGCCTCCGGGCGGTCCGCGACGCATCTCCGGGTGGGCGTTGAAGAAGGCAGTAATGAGGCTGGGATCCAAGATGAACGAGCGGGGAATCCAAGACCGCTCCTCAGGTCCATAACCCTCCCAATCAACCAGGTACTGGAAACCTCGACCACGGCGACGAACGTCCAAAATGGCCCGGACAGTGAAGGCCGGGTGGTTGTCGATCAACCGGGCAGGAGGAGGAAGGTCGGAGAGCGGGCACAGAGGGCTCTCGGAGACCGGCTTGACCTGAGAGACGTGGAACGTGGGGTGAATCCGCATGGACGAGGGGAGTTGAAGACGAACCGCAGACTGGTTGACAATCCTCGTGATCGGGAAAGGTCCGATGAAACGAGGAGCCAATTTCCTCGTGGTGCCCCGAATAGGAATGTCCCTAGTGGAGAGCCAGACTTTCTGACCCACCTTGTACACAGGAGCCGTAGAGCGACGGCGGTCAGCAAACACTTTATTCTGAGCAGCTGTACGGGAGAGGGCTGCCTTCGTCTCCCGCCAGACCCGCCGGCAACGGCGGAAATGGTGCAGGACAGATGGAACCGGAACGTTGATCTCCTGACTGGGAAACAAGGGGGGAAGGTATCCAAGAGAAGCCTCGAACGGGGACATACCTATGGCAGAGGACTTGTGAGCGTTGTGGGCGTACTCAACCCAAACCAGATGTTTGCTCCAGGATGAGGGGTTACGTTCGGCGACGCACCGGAGGGCAGTCTCAAGTTCCTGATTACACCGCTCAGCCTGACCATTCGATTGAGGGTGGTAACCTGAAGTGAGGCTTGTTGTAGCTCCCAAAGTGGTGCAAAAACTTTTCCAGACCTGCGAGATAAACTGGGGCCCCCGATCTGACACAATATCAGAGGGGATACCATGAATGCGGAACACATGTGTGACAAGGAGGTGAGCCGTCTCAGAAGCAGAGGGAAGTTTTGGTAGGGGAATGAAATGAGCAGCCTTCGAAAAACGGTCGATGATGGTGAAGATGGCGGTATTACCTTCAGAAGGGGGTAGACCTGTGACGAAGTCAACAGCAATATGAGACCAAGGACGGCCGGGCGTGGGCAAGGGTTGCAGGAGTCCGGCAGGAGGTTGATTACCAGTCTTGTTCCTAGCACAGGTCGGACAGGCTGAAACGTAGGACTTGACATCTTGGGTGAGTGTGGGCCACCAGAAATGAGTCTTAACCAAAGAGAGCATACGGGAGGTGCCAGGATGACAGGATAGTTTGTGTGAATGGAGCCAGTCCAATACCTTACCCCTCATGTTAGAAGGAACGAAGAGTTTGCCAGGGGGACCTGTGCCAGGGTCGGGTTCATCCTTTTGAGCGTCCATAACTTCCTTCTCAATGGGCCAGGTGAGAACTCCCACAACAGAGACTGGAGGAATAATGGTTTCCTCAATGTCTGGAGAATCTGGGGAAGAGAACTGACGGGAGAGAGCATCTGGTTTAACATTCTTCGAGCCAGGTCTAAAAGTCAGAACAAAGTTAAACCGGTTAAAGAAAAGGGACCATCGTGCCTGTCTGGGGGTCAATCTCTTTGCCTCTCTCAGGTACGTAAGGTTCTTGTGGTCTGTCCATATTAAAAAAGGGGTAGGAGTGCCCTCTAACCAATGGCGCCACTCTTCTAATGCCAGTTTCACTGCCAATAACTCGCGGTTGCCAACATCATAGTTTCTCTCAGCCTGTGACAATCGTCGTGAGAAAAAGGCACAAGGGTGGACCTTGTTATCCTTGGGAGAACGTTGTGACAAAACGGCACCTACCCCAGAGTCTGAGGCATCTACCTCCAGGATGAATTGATGGCTTGGGTCAGGATGGCATAGAACTGGCGTAGAAGAAAATAGTTTCTTAAGTCTGTTGAAGGCGGCTTCTGCCTCGGGAGTCCACTTGAAGGCCAGGTTTATGGAGGTGAGTTGAGAGAGTGGTGCGGCAATGCGGCTGTAGTCCTTTATGAATCGTCTATAAAAGTTCGCAAAACCAAGGAAACGCTGAAGCTGTTTCCTGTTCTCCGGGACTGGCCATTCCTCCACTGCTCTGGTCTTTTTGGGGTCAGTACGATAACACCCACTCTCAAAAATGAACCCCAAGAATGACACCGACTTCACATGAAACTCACATTTCTCTCCTTTAACAAATAACTGGTTCTCGTAAAGTCTCTGAAGGACTCTACGTACATGGTTACAGTGCTCTGCCTCGTCTCTAGAATAAACAAGAATATCATCCAAGTAAACAAAAACGAAGTCCCCTATAAAGTCACGCAGAACATCATTAATCAAGGCCTGGAACACAGCAGGTGCATTGGACAAACCAAAAGGCATTACCAAATATTCAAAATGTCCGAGTGGTGTCTTGAAAGCGGTTTTCCACTCGTCCCCCTCTTTAATTCGCACCAAGTGGTAGGCGTTTCTGAGATCCAATTTAGAAAAGATGGTAGCTGACGGGAGTTGTTCATATATGGAATCAATCAGAGGTAGTGGATATTTATTCTTAATTGTGATGTTGTTAAGACCCCTATAATCAATACATGGACGTAAAGTCCCATCCTTTTTCCCCACAAAGAAAAACCCAGCACCAACAGGTGACGTAGAAGGACGTATTATGCCTGATTCAAGTGATTCCTCAATATATTTCTTCATAGACTCCCTTTCAGGTCTCGACAGATTATACAAACGACTAGCCGGTAATGTGGCACCAGGTAGGAGGTCGACTGTACAATCATAGGGACGGTGGGGAGGTAGAGACAAAGCATGTTGTTTACTAAAAACGGGAGCCAAATCATGGTAAACAGATGGGATCTCAGAGACGTCTACCTCCTCGTGCGGCACAACTTCCACAGGTTGACATGTGACAGCAGAACGTAGGCACTGTGCTAGACATTTGTCACTCCACTTTTCAATTCTCCCCAACTCCCAGTTAATAGTCGGATTGTGCTTTTTTAACCAAGGGTATCCAAGAATAAGTTGGGGAGTGGAAGCTTTAAACACATAAAAATCAATAGACTCGTGATGATTACCTGAAGTTATTAGACGAAGGTCAGAAGTCTTTAGAGTAATCTGGTCCAAAGTTTCACCAGTAACCCCAGCTATACAGATGGGAGGAATCTCCCGAGTGGGCAGAGACAACCCTTGAACCAAGTCCAAACTAATCAAATTTTGTTCTGCGCCAGAATCCAACAAAGCTGGAACAGGATGATGATTGTGGTGGATTTGGATAAGTGTGGGTAATAACAGTCTGCAGGCGGGGGAGAGAGCAGAAGTACCCACCAATATCTCTCTCTTTATTGGCGGGCGTTCTCGTTTCCCCCCAGAAGGGGGCAATCTCTCCGGTAGTGCCCGGTCTTTCCACAGTACATGCAGGCATTATTGTCACTGCGTCTTTGTCTCTCCTCAGGAGACAGATGAAATTTATTTACTTGCATGGGCTCAGGTTCAGAAAAGGAACGAAAACGTTCTGTGGGAACGACGTGACGAGGAAATGACACGGGATCTCTGTCTCCCTGGGATTTGTAGTTCGAAAACGTTTTCGAGTTCTTGTGGATGCGGGGCTCACCTGATGACGTATTGAATCCGGAAGTGGAACGATGACGGGAGTTGTAGTCCTTCTCTCTCCTCCGCTCCCGGAAGCGCTGAGAGGGTCTTGGCTGCAGACTGCGGATGACGGCGGTGTCAGTCCCGGAAGTGGTTATTGCACTCCGGAAATGAAGGGGGCGCTATTTTCATGATCGCTGCCGTCTGCAGACGGCGGTGTCAGTCCCGGAAGTGGTGCTATTGCATTCCGGAACTGAAGGGGGCGCTAGTATTTTCATGATCGCTGTAGCCTGCAGACGGACCACTGTCAGTGCAAGTGGAGAAGTGAAGGCCACACGATCCACAGTGGAAAACGCACGTCAGCAAACGGTATTTTTACCTTCTTAAAACTTTTTCCACATAGTAAATCAAAAAAACGCTTTTCTAGATGAGGTTAAACATATAATTAACAGCTGTAAACAATTGAAATTCGTAATTCATACAGGGTAAGGTTAAATTTATATTGCTGTCCCCTACGGTTCAACATAACGGTATGTGAAACTACACTTACACTATAATTTATTTATTTATTCTATTTATTTATTTATTTATTTACATTCTTAACAGTTTTATAGTGTTTTTTTTTTACCATTAAATGTTAATCTTTTTTTTATATAGGTTTTTGTACACCAACATTTCTGGAAATTCTTTTTTATTTTATTTTAAATAAACTACAAGCTGCCATCATAGGTGGGTGTAGTACCCTCTACTTCAATATATTTTTAGTATATAAGTCATCAAACTAATGTTAGAAGAAACCTAACATAAACAACATTTATCTGC
Source organism: Garcialebias charrua (assembly GCA_038048925.1). Taxonomy (NCBI): domain Eukaryota; kingdom Metazoa; phylum Chordata; class Actinopteri; order Cyprinodontiformes; family Rivulidae; genus Garcialebias; species Garcialebias charrua. Next base: position 85,871 of record JBBPBX010002876.1, read on the forward strand.
GTGTCATGTTTATTTATGGGTTAAAATAGGTTCTTCATTCAGTAAAGTTACTTGCATTAGGTTGCATATCAACAAAATCTACAAAAAAAAGTATTAACATATGGCAATATATGTGTGTATATATAAAAAAAATATATATATATATATATATATATATATATATATATATATGTGTGTGTGTGTGTGTGTGTGTGTGTGTGTGTGTGTGTGTGTGTGTGTGTGTGTGTGTGTGTCAAAATTTACAGAGTAAATGGGGAAATCTAATTAATTAGTTAATACTTCCCTCTTCAAATTCATACATGTGTAGTTTTGAATCATGTAATTTGTATTATGTCCGTTCACAATGCACTTTTATGCTATGCTTAATTTTTAAAATCTGAAACAAAATCAGTATAGAACAATTAAAAAGGTTGAAGCAGTTTTTATGTTATTTGGACTTGGGTTCATCTTAGACTTTGAAAATACTGTATCTATATTTTTACAGACTCTGTGTGCTGATGACCACACCTATGCCAAAGTAACAAAGGCACAAATGGAGTCGAAGACGAAAATTCAACAATGGCAAGACTCACCCAGCTGCATCGAATCACTCATCAACCGTCCACCTGGATATAAGGCGCCCCTTTCCTCAGCTCTTCCTGTTTGCCCGTTGCCAGTCTAGTCGCCTCCCTCCACCTCCCCGTCTCCTCCCGGGGTTTCTGGTTCCTCGGTTCTCCCCTGTTCTTCGTCCCGCCTCCACCGCCTGGGGTTATCCTACTCGCCTTCGTCTTGGTCCTGCGACTGTGTGCGTTCCTGCTTCCTGTCCCCTGCGACCCAGCCGGTCATGGCAGATGGCCGCTTGTCCTGAGCCTGGTTC
>JBBPBX010002877.1:2745-18621 GCA_038048925.1 Garcialebias charrua
ATATATATATATATATATATATATATCATATATATATATATATATATAGGTTGCTGAACATTGAATGCTGCAGCCATTTGAACCTGCTGTCAACTTCTAAATTAAAATGAGCACAGAAAATTTTGAAGAGTGTCAATCATTTCCACACCATCAAATGACATCATGGTCATAACTTAGAAGAAACGTTTGTAACAGATTATAAGAAATGTTTGTGGCATATTATAGTCAACAACAACTGTGCTTCTGAGTATTGAATGTGAAGCTGCAGCTTGTGAACTTTAATTTATTGTTAAAAATGTTGAATTGTCAGAGTCAGAAGACATGTCAGGGGATGTGAATTTCCCACGATTTAGCCTTGGAATTCCTTACTGCTGATGTGCTCACTGCAAATGATTCTCACCAAATTACTTCAAGCCCAAATGTCGGAGGAGGTGAAACAGAGTTTGCTGTTGGACGTTTGCCCGACTCATTCGATGTTCTGTTAGTATTTAAGTTGGCATGTGAGCTGTTTGTTCAGACTTTACTTCTTTGGTGTCCATGTCATAATTAATATATGCAACACAAATCCTGTGATTAATTTATGATTTTAGTCTTTTGTTGTTCTTTTCTCACACAGTTAGTTCATTTGCCCAGTTCCTCACTGACTAGGCTTAACTTTGTCCAAGCTTTTTAAACAAAACTGTTTCTTCATGAGGTCATCTTTAGAACTCTCCACACTAGCAAGAAAGATGCATTTTCCAATTAGTTCAAATCCTGCCTTTTAATTAGGTATGTGCGAATAATGTGTTGAAGTTTGTTGCAGCTTTCAGATTGAATTTTTGCAGTTTGAAGTTTATTTGTATATGTCAGAGTCAGAGATTGTTACACTTGCAGGGCTTGAATAGATTTATTATGTCTCATGCTGTTTAGAGGTCAGGAGCATTAGTTTTGGTTTTCCACACGGCTGGTGCACAAGAGAGAGTGGATGTGGTTCAGTCAAGTCTAAAGAGTCATTACTGCAGCCGTGGGAAGTTTTCCCTGAAGGAAAGACTTGTCAACTTTTCCATCTCTGAGAAGTTTGGCTCCAAACTCGTGTCCGTTCAGAGCAGCTAGATTCATATCCATGTTAGTTTTTGAATCTTCACAATATAGATGCACGATATTGGATTTTTGGCCGATATGCCAATATATTAAAACTTATTTGGCTGATAACCGATACCAATACCAATATTTTTATATTTACAGAGACTACATAGCTTTCTTTGCTGTGGAATTAAAATACTTATTCTGCATGGTCTTTGTCAATTTGGTCTTCTACCAAATGCAGAAGACAAATAGGTGACTGAAAATGATGTAACACTTCAACTTGGATTATGTTTAATGTCAAATTTATTCATGACATTTACCGTACTCTAACCCCATGACAATACTCAAACAGTGCAAAGTTGTACATTTTCACAAATCTAACCTGCTCATGAGCTACAAGTGAAAAGTGCATAAATAGTACAGGTAGTCCCCGGGTTACGACGGAGATCCGTTCCTGCGTCGCGTCGTAACTCGAAAATCTACGTAAGTCGGAAAATACGTCCAAACGGCACCTCATACGTACAGTACTGTATTTTACCAAGCACTTAGCCTATCCTAACACAGTACCCTACATAATTATCAAAAAACACATACATTCGGAGCCATAATGAAGGAAAAAATGAGTTAATTTCTTACTGGGAGCTGGTGAAGCCTTCCTCCGCCTGTTAGCATGTTAGCTCAGTGTCCCTCCAACATCTGAGGCTGCCTGTAGTTCGTGCGGTCCAGACTGTTTACAGCAAGGTCTGTTAGCATGTTAGCTCTTGCTCCTGCCATCTGGTGACACCATCCACCCGTCCATCATACAGCTAGGTCTGTTAGCATGTTAGCTCTTGCTCCTCCGGTCCAACTCCGCTGCATCTGGTGACAAAAACCGCCCTCCTAACCTCTTCTTCCTCCGGTCTGCTTGTCCAAACAATGAGGTCTCCACTGAAGCCCGAGATACACTGTAGCGTCCTCCGTATACGCGCGTATACGCGCGTATTTTGTGCGTATGTTTTCGCTTCTATACTTCAGAAACTATCAGCTTTCAAACGCTCGCGTTCTCCTTGTTGTAATATGAGCAGCTGCACACGGAGGGGACTCAACTGAGCTCGCTGATTGGTCACTTGCTGACACGCCTACTGAAATGATTGACAGGCAGCTTTCACTCAGCTCATGTAGCTCGCTTGAAGACCGCGGCGGTGTTCTCATGCGGTGTTTCTACTATATATGTTATAAAAAGTTCTCTCAGAAATAAAAATAATAACAGGGAGTGCTTTTCCTGCAGCACACAGCCCACCAGGGATATTTAAAACATCGCCGCACCCAGGTAGGACCTGAATTCATTCATTTCAATCATCGAGTGAACGGAGGAAGAAGCGGTTACTTGACTTTAGGCAAAAAAACAAAAGAAAAGGCCCGATCAGCGATAAAGAAGGGGAATTTATTTAATTTGTGTAACATACAAAACAGTCCGGCGCCGGGGAAGTTTATGTTCAGACACCGCGCATCGCGTATGCATAGTAAAAAAATACTTTTGCGCGTACATGCCCTGAGGGGCTACGCGGGGCTATGCTTTTGCCACAGCATACGTACGCTGCGTATAGGCGTATCGTGAGGACGCTCGAGTGTATCTCAGGCTTTAGTGTGTCAAGCTACTCTCCCCCCTCCCTCCTGTGACCCTCCTGTAAATTTCCGCTGTCCTCCGGTGAGTTTCGGTACCTTATTTTTTGGTGTAAAGGCGCATAAACCGTGTAACTCGAACAATGCTTTTCAATGGGAGGGCGTTCGTAACTGCAAAACGTCGTAAGTCGAGGCCGTTGTAACCCGAGGACTACCTGTAGTTCATTAAAATATAATTGACAGTTTCTCAAAAAAAAAACTTAAAACAAAAGCCTTTCATATCGGTGAGTTATTTTGATGGAATGGCCGATGTCCGATATTTTTTATTGCTAATACGGCCCATACTGATACCATGCCGATAATATTGTGCATCCCTAGGTCACAATTGTTCCTTAACTGACTGAGACTGAGAGAAACGCAATTTCGGTCCTGTGTATGTCCTGTACATATTGCAGTTCTGACAATAAAGTTGACTTTGACTTTGACTTTTTAACTCATTTGTGGATGTATTACAACAATCCTGTCATCTGGGTCTTTTGAAGGGGGAAAAAAACATGTTTTGGTTCTTTGAAAAAGTGAGAAGCACTTCAAGAATTATAACATAAAAAAGGCATTTTCTCTGAACTTTGGACCAGTCTGAGAATTATTTTAAAGTTATATCCTTTCTCAGTAGTCAGGGATTCTTGTAATTTGCCCTTTCTTCAACAAGGGAACCCTTGTTTTCCACTCTTTCAGTTTGTTCGCATGTGCAGAACTGCACTGTGTGTGTTCTTCTTTTTAAAATCTTATCCCACAGCACAGCTGCAGGAGCTGAAGTTACCCAGTGGGACTGGAGAGCAGTTTTAACAGCTCAAAGAGACAAAGTCAGGAGAGAACAGTAGCAGGTTTAAAGAACACGGGCATTGTTATTGCAGATCTTATAGGCCCTTCCTTTTTGCGTGTTCATCCTTTGCATATTTTGATTTTCTGCAGGTTTTTACTTTATCTCACCTTGCTTGTTTGGTATTTGATTGAGGATAGATAAACCCTTGATGTGTGTGTGTATGAATTTTTATATGTCTCTTTTTTGACCCTGTAAAACATTGGTGACCTGCCAGGGTGCACTCCACCTGTGGCCCATTGACAGGAAGCTCAGTGTCCCAGGATAAATGAGGACATTGTCAAAACGGTGTAAACTTTAAAAAAGTATTTCTTCTGCAGAAAATTACACAGTGAATGTCGAGAAGGATTCTTCACTGCAGAGGTTGTTATAAGAAAATAAAATGAAAACAACTGTTTGAACATTAATTTAAGGCTAAAATTGTAAACAGTTTAAACTTAAATGTCAGAATGTCATGCTTTTAAATTTAGTTCATGTTTGAATTTTAATTAACTGCTTACACAAAACATTTGAAACTTTTTTGCAATTACTGTCAAAATGTCTTTATACTTTTGGGTAATTTGGCCTTTTTTATTTGTTGATTTTTTAAAATCTTTTATGATGAGACTGTTTGTTTAATTTGTTTGAAAATAAAAAAAAGCGAAGAAAGTTGGACCAAAAATGGGTAAATGAATCATCCCAATGGAGAACATTTTTAGGATGCGGATCATAATTTCTAATTCTGTGTATCTAAGATGTTTATGTAGGATTTCATAAATTTATTACTTTTTTAAAGGGGACCAAATGTAGGATATATAATTTTTTGTGATGTATCTGTGTGCTATCCAGACCATTTTCAGTCAATTTTATACACAAAATAATGATTAGATAATAAAATATCCCCTTTCTAATTCTGCCAAATTTCACTTCCGTTCAAAACAGGCTGTTTATGATAATGAGCTCGGAAGTGCACGCCCGTCAAAACTCTGTCTCCGCCCTCTGTAACTGCCAGTATCTCAAATCTGTTGTTGTTTTAAAATTAGCCTTTTTTTATTACTTGTTTGACTTACTGTTAGTGCTAGCTTAAAAAATAACTTACCGAAAGCTGTTTGTGTGCGCCGCCATTAGCTGCTCCTTTTTATCATGCCCTCCCGAATCCGAGCTCTTCCTCCTCATTCGGTAACAAACAGCCCGCGTAGCTCCTGCTAGTTGCATGCAGCGCTTTGGTCCACGGCTGCACATCCAATCCAGACAAACGCAAAGAGTGTTTCCAGTTAATTTGTCCATATGAGGCAACCTAACCTCTGACCGGACCGGACCCACACTGTCCTCAAAAGCCAGCAGCTAACTGCAGCCCGATCTCTCCGGAAAAAAAAAAAAAAAAAGATGCCGCAACCAGGAAGCGAACCCGTGTCCTTCAGATAACAAGTCCAATTCACTACCTCTAGACCAACCGGGCAGTTATGCAAAAAGCAGTCTTTCATCGTATAAGAAACAATCACAACCACCTACATTTAGAACGCTGAAGTTTTGATTAGATTTTGATGAAGTGAAAGGTATTCTTAAAATAAATAAGTTGCTAATCTGAAAATATATCGATCAGTGGTGCTTGATGGTACAGACTGTCGTCCCGCGAGTAAGTGTGTGTGTGTGCACAGTTTTCTGCCGGCTGCGCGTTGGGAGCGATATTACACTAAAAATTGAACTAAAACGTAAAAATAACAATTATAAAGTATTATTATGTCGATGTATATATCTAGTTTCACCCCGATTTCTCCGAAACAAAAGGCTTTAAATAAAAAGGGGAAAAAAAACGATGCCGTTGACAGGACGCGAACTCTAGTCTCCTGCGTGCCGCTCAAGTGTCGTAACCGCTCGACCAAACTGACAGTTGTGTAAGAGCAGTCCTCCATCATATAAGAAACAAGTCCAAACCGCGAGAGTGTGTGTGCACAGTTTCAACGAGACAGAGTTCATTCAAACAAGGTAATAAAACATTCTGGTTTTACTCAAGATGTGCTGCTGGCTGGAGCAGGGCTGAGCCCATAGCCCCCCCGGGGGCTAAATAAATGAATAAATAAATAAATGACCGCCAGGTCAGTTCCTAAACTGCTCGGCAACCGTGACGTCTTTTATAGTGAAGTGGGTTGAGCCGCACCAGGGGTTGCTAGGTGAGGGGCTGGACTCAGGTTTGGTGTGGGTTGTGGCTGCGGTTTGTGACGTCACAAACCGCAGGAAGTGCAATCGGAGTGTTTCTACCAAAGATAAATAAATATACTTATAGTAAATAAACCACTGGGTGCATTTTTTTGGCCTTAGGACTGTTTCTTTATGAAGTAAATACCCAAATTTGAGTAAAAAAACATTAAAAAGTGAATTTTGAATATGTGGTCCCCTTTAACAACTTCTGATTTGCAGTTATTTTGACCTTTGATCATTATTTCAATGGTGTTTATTTTCTACACAAATTCCCCACTCTTTTTTTTCCCTTATGTTAGTCATATAGATCTTATTTCCTGTGAAGTTTTTCCTCACCTAATTTCCTATTTGGACATTTTAATCCAAACATCCGTTAGCATTTGCCAAAACTAATGTTTTCCTCAGAGCAGGATTTAGGGATTTATGAAATGCTTTCACTTATCCATCTAACGCAGACTTTTGATCCCACTTCTCTCGTACTGTTTCCTTGCAGAGATTGGACCGGTGACAATCACAACAGACCCAAAGAAGTTCCAGCAGGAGCTGAGGGAGCTGTACGTTCAGGTGGGCTCAGAGAAGGAAGCAGCAGCTGTAGTCAGCACACTCAGGTCATCATCTGGTCCTGATAAAAGCAGCAGCGGGCTGTGGGCTTACTGGACGTCTTGGTTAGAGGATCTGCGAGATGTTAAAAATGACATCAGTCGCTTTACTTTGAATGACAAAAAAGGTCTGTTAGGAAATTCTAATGCAAATTTATTAGAAATATATTGATCTTTTTGAAAGAAACGTGCAGCCACACTAACAAACATCTCTAACAATTTATTAACCGGGAAGAAAACAGGAACACTTTTGTGATAATTAATAAAAAATATGTATATAATATGAGGGAAAAAAAGAGATGTTTCAAACCAAATCCATTTAAGTGACAGTAAGACGGTCAAGGACAGTTCAAATATTCTTTGATGAAAGACTTTGGCATCTGTCTTGCATACTTATCCTGCTTTCGGTCTCGTTTGTTGTGTGCAGCATGGGTATAATTCATTTTCCTCTCGCTTACAGCTTCGGTCTGTTTTTTCTCCCTTCGCCTCACCTGCATAACTCCTGATGAGATTTTGGCCAAAGGACACGGGAAAAAAATAATCTTTAGATTTCACAGTTTTATTATAATTGTAAATCTTTTGTGTTCTACTGCAAAGGGAATAAAAGAAAGTGGTTGATGTTTTGAAGAAGAACTCTGCACGCCGTGCTATAAAGTTTTGTTTGGGGACCTTGAGTAAATAGAAAAGAGCAAGTTCCCCAAGAGAAACTGGGAAAAAATAAAATATTCCAGTCTATTCCTCACTTCAGTCCCAAAGTAAAATCATGGGTCACTCCGTTCTAGATGTTTTTCTTGGTTCATCACACTGAGCCACTGAACCCAACAGATGGATGCGTTTGTTGGAACGCTGAACAGGATATTTGTCTTTGAACACACCATCAAGACAGAAATATGATAAATTTAATGAGTAAACTCTCACATATTTGTTGTTCCACCTTGTACGGATGGAAAAATATTAAATTTTTAGAACTTTTTCATTTTATGTTTGTTTGTTTGTTTTGTTCAGCTGCAGAAGCCAAAGTAGAACTACGGTGGCCCTTAGGTGTAAATGAACAGCATTTGAAAAAATGGAATTACATTTCAAAAATAGAAATAAAATAAAACAAAACACATGAAAAAAATGAATTATATTTCATAAAAATGAAATTAAAAAATGAATTAAAAAACACTTAAAAAAACGGAATTACATTAGAAAAAACTGAGTTAAATTAGGTCAAACCATAAGTGGCTTTTTAAAAACTTTATTAACAACATAAAACAGAACAACAGGACAATGTAACAAGATACAAATACAAACTCTCGTGAAGGGTGTGGGGTTCGTGTACCATTTGTTCAGTTGTTTTTTAATTGAGAATCCCCGCCAAAAAACGACTTGTTTCATTATTCATTTTCCCGAGGAATTCAAGGATAAAGTTAAAAAAATGCAAAAAGCATGGCTGTATGGTATTTTTTTGAATCACTCATGAAAATGAATGAATGAAAATGAGTGGGAGTGGTGGCGCAGAGGTTAAGAAGGTGTGCTTGTGATCGGAAGATCGCCGGTTCAAGCCCCGGTACGACAACATCAAGAATGTGGGTGGGATAGGTGAAGCAGTCACACCTGTCTCCACCCTCATCTGCCCCACTCTGGGCCCTTGAGCAAGGCCCTTAACCCACACCATCTGCTCCCCCGAGAACCCTAGATATCAGCTCTCTGCTGTGGTAGCTCGGTGGTCTGTGGTTGTGTCAGGAAGGGCATTTGTAATTATGTTTTTTCAAATGTTGTTCATTTACACCTCAGGGCCACTGTATATTTAAATACAATGCTTCATTCTATCTGGAGCTTGTGTTATGATGTTTGTCTTTGTTCCCTTTGGTAAAATTATCAAACTACAAAAATATATTCGGTGAAAATGTATTCTCATAGAACTATTCACTAAAAGCACATTTCCAATACTGTATTGTGTTGGGCGACATACTTAATTATATTCTTTTCTTTTGTAGGGTGGGGGTGACTGTCCAGAGATGAGCATTGGTGCCATTAAAATAGCTTTGGAGATCTCCTTGCCAGGATCCTTTATTTACGTCTTCACAGACGCCCGTTCTAAAGATTACAAGCTGACCCACGATGTCCTGCAGCTCATTCAGCAGAAACAGTCCCAGGTTGCTGAAGATCACATCATGTAATCGTTTAATGTTCAGTATCAAAGCTGGCACAGTTCCATGAGTGTTTTTGTTGTAATTCAGGTGGTGTTTGTGTTGACGGGTGACTGCGATGACAGGAATCATATTGGTTACAAGGTTTATGAGGAAATTGCCTCGACGAGCTCTGGACAAGTCTTCCATCTGGACAAGAAGCAGGTCAATGAGGTAAGAGACTTGTGGCATATACGTAACTATATCACTGCACTTCCATTACGTTATCTTCATCATAGATTTCAATAATAAAATAATAATAAATAATAGTAAATGATGTAAAATTCAGGATTTGTCTAAAGCAAGACAAACTCAAATAAAAGCAGGGCAGCAAATAAGTATTATAGGATAGTTTTTTTGTTTTATGTTACAAATACTTTTAGTAATACAGTAAGCATTCACACTATTGTTTTCCTGTTTATATTTATAATTACTGGCAGTTACTATCCCTATTCTGTACGTTTATCTGTGCGATTCTCATCATAAAGTTTTTAAGCTATTTCAGCAATTTAGATATCAAAACGTTCAGCTTCTTCAGGAGTAGCGTGCTACGACCTTTGGTGTTGGTGCACCTTTAGCTTTTTGTGATATTTAACCTTTTCTGCCGTTTTTTTTCCTCATAGAAAATTAATTGAACTCATTTTACATCCTTCGAATATTTAGATCTGTTTATAACCTTTTACTGTACATTTTGTTCTGGTTCAGCTTCTTTCAGCTTCCCTATACAAATGTAATTTTTTTCAGCTACTTTCAGCTAATTTCAGCTGTTTGTCCTCCTTTCAGATTCTTTCCCCTAACCACAACATTTTTGTTCTTCTAACTTCTTTCTGCTAATTTCAGCTTGTTGTGCTCCTTTCAGCTCCTTTCTGCTGGTTTCAGCTTTTTATGGCATTTCAGCTTCTATTTAGTTGTTTTATGCTAATTTTAGCTTTTTTCAGCTAATTCCGCATTTTTTGCACTCATTTCAACTTTTTCCAGCCAAATTCAGCAAAAATTGCTTTCTCAACTTCCTTCTGGTAATTTAAGCTTCTTTCTGCCTTTTTAAAGCTATTTTTAGCTGTAGTTTTGTTTCTTTTTTGCTCATTTCTGCTTCTTTCACCTGTGCTCTCTCTACTCCCTTCTGATAATTTAAGCTTGTTCTACCTATTCCGTAGCCTGGTTAAAACCAGACCCTTGCCCTTCACTTCGCTTTGTACTAGGGTCTGGGATTTCTCCCATAGAAAACGATTTCTCCGGTCGATTTTTGACCGGACCAATCAGAGAACAGAAGGCAGAGTTTTGTTAGTTTAGCCTGGCGAGGTCCAGGCTATCAGATAAATAGCTCAGAAACCACTCGGTGGATATTTTTTCTGCTACCAGTGTGTAATTATATGGCTCTAATTTACTGACTGTTGGCCTAGATGAAACATTTGAGATAAAATTCGATTTTTTATCATTTATTTTCGTAGCGCACCCGAGGCTGTTTGGAAAATGTCAAACCGAAACAATTTAAATCCAGCAGATTTGACCATTTCGTGAATTGATTTAGGAACTGTTAAGCTCAGGAACACTTCTGATATAACGTCAGCTAAGAAATATATTTTTTCTCAGCAAAGAAATAATAGTTTTTTACCTTGTTTTCATGAAAATTCCTTCGTGGCGGCAGCCATTTTAACTGACGACGTCAGTCGACGTCGTTCAAAACTCCGCCTTCTGTTCTCTGATTGCTCAGGAACACTTCTGATATAACGTCAGCTAAGAAATATATTTTTCTCAGCAAAGAAATAATAGTTTTTTACCTTGTTTTCATGAAAATTCCTTCGTGGCGGCAGCCATTTTAACTGACGACGTCAGTCGACGTCGTTCAAAACTCCGCCTTCTGTTCTCTGATTGGTCCGGTCAAAAATCGACAGGAGAAATCCTTGTATATGAGAAAAGTCCCAGACCCTAGTACAAAGCGAAGGGAAGGACAAGGGTCTGGTTTTAACCAGGCTACCTATTCCGTATCGTTTTAGCTTTTTTTAAATTAAGCTAATTTCAGCAGTTTTCAGATTAATTCAAGTTTTTCATGGTAATTTCTGCTACTTTCAGACTAATTAAGATCTTTTTGCTCCTTTCAGCTTTTTCCTACTACTGTACAGTAGTTTCAGCTTTCTCTGCAATTTCAGTTACTATCGAGCTGTTTTATGCAACTTTTAGCTTTTCTAGCCAATTCCAAATTTTTTATAGCTCATTTCAGCTCTTTCATGCTTCCTTCTGGTAGCTTAAGTTTCTTTCTGCCTTTTCAGCTACTTTTGGCTAAGTTCACCTTTATTTTAGCATAATTCTTGAACTAATTTCTCCTTATTTAAACCTATTTCAGTTAACGTGTATTGTTCTGCTTTTTCTGCTAATTTAAGTGTTTTCTTTCATTTCAGCTCATTTCAGAATGTTTTTAAATCTAATTTCAGCCGTTTTTAAGTAAGTTACTGTATTCTGCAATAAGATTCACATTGCATTTTTGCAGGAAATGCAATTTAGTTAGTATTTTTATGGTATGTTTCTATTCTGAGGATCTCTAAAGATTAATGAATTGTTTTGTTATGCTCCTGTGGGGGGTGGGGTTCTTACATGTTTAAAAAAGCATCTGTATCTTGCACTGAAGTGTTTGGATTCCCCATAGGATGAGGAGGAAACACGGGGCAGAGCATGCAGGGAATGTTTGAAATTTCCAGATGAAAAATCTTCTACACATTAAGTGGATGATCTTACAGGCAGCTGGGGAGCGCATATGAGTTTTAGCTGTCATGTTATTCAAGATGACATTTTACATTCCAAGTCAAAAACAAGAATATTAAGTGTTAAAATATAGATTTACCTGCAACTTTTTGTTTTCTCTCTTCTTAGGTTCTTAAATGGGTAGAAGAGGCGGTGCAGTCCTCAAAGGTCAACCTGCTCTCCACAGATCATTTCAGTTCCGTCAGCAACACTTGGCAGATGCCCTTTGACCCCAGCCTTAAGGAAGTTACTGTGGCTCTCAGTGGCCCAGCACCTGAAATTGAGATAAAAAATCCCCAGGGTACGGTGATGATTTTCACAGCTTTTTGAAACAGCGATAAGATCTTAAATTTTTCTAGTATTGTGAAGATACTTCTCAGCCAATGGAAGTACCTGACACAAACTTGTAACTGTTAGGAGAGTGTTTAGCAAACACTTGTTTTATAACACTCAAAACAGTTTAAGTAAATCAAAAAGCAATTCTTTTTTTAAAATCTCTATCATGTTAGATTCCAACATCTGGGTTCCATACACTGTACACATGTTTTCTTACTAACAGTATCTTGCTAATCTGTACAACATATCTTGATTCTTGCAGCCATGCATGTTTCTGTTGATGAGGGTTGCAGAAAAGGTCAATAACTGACAGTATCGTTTTTGTGGACTCCAGGAAAGTTTGTGGGGAAGAACGAGGGCCTGACTGAGCTCTTGCACATTCCCAACTCTGCCAGAGTTGTCAACATCAAGGACCCACAGCCGGGGGTGTGGTCTATTAAGGTAAACTATTCGTTCCCTACCTGGACGTGTGTGAAATGACATGCTTCTAACAATTCACAGAGCAGAGATAGTTACAGAAAGTTAGTGTTGTCTAGAGGTCATACCATGATCTCAGAGGGAGCCCTGGCTTTGAGGAGGGTTTATAAGTTCAATAGCTGTGGTGATATAAATTCATGTTGAGGTACAATAATGTATAATCAGTTTAATAAACATACCCTTTTGTATGAGCATCTTCCAGCCAAACAAACCATGATCAAACATACACAACAGTGCTCTGAAATGTATTTTACAACAGCCATTTTAGATAAAAATAAAAAGGTTCAAGGCCACTGCTTTCAACATGAGCAGCTATGTTCAAACAGTTGGCAACAAGCTGTCCGTGAAATGCCAAACAAATCATTCCCAACAGCCTGTTCTGTCAAAACCAGATGTTGGGAAATGACAAGCAGTTTTCCCAGAGATATGTGCTGATGGGTCATCGTTGACTCGTGTATTCTCTTTAGACCTGTAATGGAACGGTTTACCTCGTTTTTATATATCTGTGCTTTTTGTTAGAAATCTGAGACATACATGAGAAAAAAAGAATGAAAATCTCAACATTTCTTTCAAAGTCACCATCCTACTGGGCTGCAACTGTTTGCAACTAATTGGCAAAACACATTCTCCAACGTGTCTCAAAATTGAAATAAAATAAATAAATAAAATAAATAAAAACTGAAGGTTTTTAATGACATCTTCATATCCACAGATACTGGTGATTCTGTGCTGCTTGTCCTATTGGACCTCACATCCGCCTTTGACACTATCGACCATGAGATCCTCATTGCTAGGTTGGAGCAGTGGGTGGGCATCACAGGGTCAGCCCTCAATTGGTTCAGATCCTACCTCGCTGACAGATCCTTTTGTGTTTCCATCAAAGATTTTAGTTCTGCAGCGGCAGCACTTAAATGGGGGTTCCGCAGGGGTCCATCCTGGGTCCTCTCCTATTCTCTTTATACCTGCTGCCACTTGGTGCTATTTTCCGGAAACACAACATACCTTTTCACTTCTACGCCGATGACTGTCAAATTTACTTCCCCCTAAGACACAATGGTACATGCTCTATTCAACCTCTGCTCGACTGCCTGGCTGACATCAGGGACTGGATGGCTTTAAATTTCTTGAGTTTCAATGAAAAGAAGTCTGAAGTTATGTTGTTCCCTCCCAACGACACGATCACGAACCCCTGTATCGACATTTCTGCTCTAGCCCTGTCAGAAAAACAAAGAGTCACAAATCTGGGAGTGTTAATGGACCCTTCCATGAAACTCAACAGTCATGTAAACATGATTGTTAAATCCTGTTTTTGAGGCGGTTGTCTAAGCTGAAGCCCATATTGTCCAAAAATAACCTGGAGACAGTAATAAGTGCATTCATTACATCTAGGCTTGATTACTGCAATTCACTCCTGTTTGGTATCAGTCAGACCACCATTGCATACAACTTGTCCAGAATGCAGCAGCCCGATTTTTAACCAGTACACGCAAAAGAGAGCACATTACACCAGTCTTGGCCTCCCTGCACTGGATACCGGTTCACCTTCTAATTCAGTTCAAAATACTCCTGTATACCTACAAATCCCTGAACAGTCTCGCCCCCCCATCTCTCTGATTTGCTACAGCCGTATGTCCCACCACGTTCTCTGAGGTCAGCGGACCAGTTGCACCTCACAGTTCCAGGAACTCGTCTTAAGTGCAGAGGTGACAGGGCCTTCTCTGTAGCAGGCCCAAGACTCTGGAACGAGTTACCTCTGCTCATCAGACAGGCCCCCTCCCTCTTGGTTTTCAAATCACATTTAAAAACTTACTATTCCGTAGCTTTCAACACCAGATGATCTGTGTTTTGAACCTGTATGCTTCACACATGTGTTATATTTATTATCTATGACGTTTTTATGTCTATATTCTGATTTAACTTCATTTTGTATGTTGCTTTATGTGTTGCCTCATTTTCTGTTTGTACAGCACTTTGGTTCTGTTTTAAGTGCTCTATAAATAAAATGGTATGGTATGGTATGGTAAAATGTTTCTAGGTGTTCATAATGTTCTTGAGTGGGTTGCAGAGATACAAAATCTTGTAGTTTGTACTTTTAACATGTTTAAAGTAAAATGTGTGACACATTTTCTCCTAAAATAGTCACTGAGACTTCTCAGACATCGTGAGTTCAATTCAGGAATGTCAGAGGTGTATTATGACACTCACTCTCCTCTGACAGAAAACACCCAAGGCAAAAGTTCAGGTTGAAAAACCAGGGGTGGAAATAATGAATTACAAATACTCACATTACTTTAATAAAGTAGATTTTTTAGGTAATTGTAATTTTATGATCCATCCATCCATCCATCCATCCATCTTCTTCCGCTTATCCGGGGTCGGGTCGCGGGGGTAGCAGCCTAAGTAGGGAGGCCCAGACTTCCCTCTCCCCAGCCACTTGGAGCAGTTCCTCCGGGGGAATCCCAAGGCGTTCCCAGGCCAGCCGAGAAACATAGTCCCTCCAGCGCGTCCTGGGTCTTCCTCTGGGTCTCCTCCCGGTGGGACGTGCCCGGAACACCTCACCAGGGAGGCGTCCAGGAGGCATCCTAACCAGATGCCCGAGCCACCTCAACTGGCTCCTCTCGATGTGGAGAAGCAGCGGCTCTACTCCGAGTCCCTCCCGGATGACTGAGCTTCTCACCCTATCTCTAAGGGAGAGTCCAGCCACCCTGCGGAGAAAACTCATTTCAGCCGCTTGTATCCGAGATCTTGTTCTTTCGGTCATAACCCAAAGCTCATGACCATAGATGAGGGTGGGAACGTAGATCGATCGGTAAATTGAGAGCTTTGCCTTTTGACTCAGCTCTCTCTTCACCACGACAGACCGGTACAGCGCCCGCTTCACTGCGGACGCTGCACCTATCCGCCTATCGATCTCACGCTCCAGTTTTCCCTCATTCGTGAACAAGATCCCGAGATACTTAAACTCCTCCACTTGGGGCAGGACCTCCTCCCCGACCCGGAGAGGGCATGCTACCCTTTTCCGGCTCAAGACCATGGCCTCGGATTTGGAGGAACTGATCCTCATCCCGGCCGCATCACACTCGGCTGCAAACCGCTCCAGTGAAAGTTGTAAATCACGAACTGATGAAGCCAGTAGGACCACATCATCTGCAAAAAACAGAGAAGCGATTCTAAGGTCACCAAAACGGATCCTCTCAACACCTTGGCTGCGCCTAGAAATTCTGTCCATAAAAGTTATGAACAGAATCGGTGACAAAGGGCAACCTTGGCGGAGTCCAACTCTCACCGGAAACGAGCCTGACTTACTGCCGGCAATGCGGACCAAGCTCTGACACCGGTCGTACAGGGACCTAACAGCCCTTATCAAAGGGCCTGGTACCCCATACTCCCGGAGTACCCCCCACAGAACCCCCCGAGGGACGCGGTCGAATGCCTTCTCCAAGTCCACAAAACACATGTAAACTGGTTGGGCAAACTCCCACGCACCCTCCAGGACCCTGCTGAGGGTGTAGAGCTGGTCCAGTGTTCCACGACCAGGACGAAAACCACACTGCTCCTCCTGAATCCGAGGTTCGACTATCCGACGGACCCTCCTCTCCAGAACCCCTGAATAGACCTTACCAGGGAGGCTTAAGAGTGTGATCCCCCTATAGTTGGAACACACCCTACGGTCCCCCTTTTTAAATAGGGGAACCACCACCCCAGTCTGCCAATCCAAGGGAACTGCCCCCGATGTCCACGCGATATTGCAGAGTCGCGTAAGCCAACACAACCCTACAACATCCAGAGCCCTAAGGAACTCCGGGCGAATCTCATCCACCCCCGGAGC
>JBBPBX010002877.1:19656-30840 GCA_038048925.1 Garcialebias charrua
GTGTGCTGGACCAGCGCTCCATGTTTTTATTTTATTTTTTAGAACGTTTTATTAACATATAAACACAGAAATTCGGAGCGGCTGCGACAGGACATGAAGTGGAGGTGGAGTTAAGGAAGCTGAGCTGAATTACAGCGAGAGCAAGGGGGAGCAGAGCCATATATGGCTCTGAGGGGGAGGGACCAGAAACGTGTCTCTGTTCAAAAATTTTCTAAGTTCCAGTGTGTTCTAGAAATTACATATAGCAGCTTTAGGCTGAAAGTAGCAGAGATTACCATGAAAATCTTGAATTTATCCAAAAACAAATGAAATTAGCTAAAAGCGTAGCTTTTTTTAAGTGAGCAATGATTTATTTCTGAAAATGTCAATAAAAATCACCTGCTGCCTTTACGTCTGAGTTTTAAACAGACCGAGACGTGAACATGCTGACAGAGGCTAAAACATCCCTTTTCTTTTGCTGCCGTGCACTAATTATTTCAAATATAACAAGAGGTTTATTAGAGCTTCTTTGGATGTTTCCTGTTTGTGTTCAGCTAATGTGTCAAATCCTCAGTGTGTAGACAAAAGCTTCGCTCGCTGCCTGTCTGACCTTTTAATCTTCTTTGGTGTTTCACTCTCGTCCATTTTAATCCCGTCTCTTTCTCTCCGTGCCATGATCTTTATCGTCTGCGGCGCCCCAGATAACAATTAGAGAAACTCTGTTTTGTGTAAAACCGTGACGTGAACGCTGGGTGACTGCTGAAACTAGTGAAGAATGGAAGGTTAAAGTTAAAATAAGAACAAAATCAAAAATTAGTCAAACCGTTTCTAAGAGCAAAAATTATGGAAACAGTGTTTAAAAGCTAAAATAAGAAAAACAGCAGCTAAAAGCTGCCATTACTAAAACTGTGCTTACAAGCTACAGATAATAAGAGGAACATGACGTCCCTGTCGCTCAGGGGTTGGAACACGAGTGTTTTTCTGGACTGGAATTGAACACAGAATGAAGAAAACCTAAATGTTTTTGGTGCAAGATATTCAAGTGGTAAGAGTTACACTGTGGAGAAGAACAGATAGATATTTTTATTTTATTATTATTTGTGGGTGGGGGGTGGGGGGGTCATAGTAATTGATCGGCCACCCAATCATCTGAGGAAACTATACGTTTATGCAATTTAAAATCTAAAAAGCCTAAATAAAAATGACATACTAATGAAAAAGATGCTGCTTTAGCTCCTATTAAAGCTCTTCACTGTTGCAGGACATGTTTAGTTTGTTGTTGTTTCTGAGCTGAACAAAGTCCCTGTTAATATGCAAATGTTTTTATGTGGATGTTTTTATACCTTTATATGCCGACGATGCTGAATGTATTCGTCAGCTGGGAGCTGAGTAAACAGGAGAACTGGTAGATTCAGCACCATCAGCGTATTGTACAGTTTATTATCAAATGTTCTGTAATTTTTTTTAAAAATGCCATTCAAATGTTGTTTTATTAGCCTGAAACACAATAAAAGAAAATGAACTCTTGTTTGGCTAGCCTTTAGCCTTACTTGAACACTTTTACCTCCTCTGAACTCGTGCTCAGTGATTTTGATGTCACGGCTTATTGACTATTGATAACTATTAGAACAACACTTTTAAAATGACCAGACTAGTGTTTACCATTGGAGAGTTTAACAAAGTCTTCCTGGTGGCTCATGAGAAATGTTTCTAGCAGACGAACACGCTTAACTTCAACAACTAATGACAAAATATTCAACCAAAGACTTTGCTTCATGTGTGACCTCACAGTTTGGTTAGGGATGAACGTCAGCTACTACCACTTTTCAAAATTGATGGTGTTGAGATACAAAGAGTGAATGAAGTAAGGTTTTTGGGTGTAATTATCGATGATAAATTGTCATGGAAAAAACATATTAATTTTGTAAGAACTAAAATGTCTAAGTCCATGGCAGTACTATATAAAGCGAGGGACTTACTGACTGACAAGGCTTTGTGTTTGCTGTATAATACAATTATTGTGCCGAATTTAAGTTATTATATTGGTGTCTCGGGTACAGCTTGTAAAACTGTAACCAAGTCTATTTTTATTTTACAAAAAAGAGCTGTAAGAATTATCTCAAGAAAACATTATTGTCATCCTTCAAGTATTTTATTTTATCAACTGAAATTACTTAAGTTTTATGATTTGGTGGACTACTTTATTCTATTACTAATGTACAGGGCTCAGAATCACAATTTACCATTGAACATACAAGCATATTTTGTAAAAAGGAGTAGTTGCTATAATTTAAAAGGAACGGATATTTTTGTTAAGCCAAAGTTTAGAACAAGTTTGAGGGGTAGGTCTACTTTAATGAGGGGAATTGATTTATGGAATGGTTTGAATAATGATATTAAAAAAGAGGAATCATTATTTGTATTTAAGAAAAAGATTAAGAATATAATGCTGAAGTGTGGGGGATAAGCGCGCGGCATGTTGAGGCTGAGCCTCTCTGCAGGCGTTGCGGGTTCGCGTCCCAGACCCGACGAGCTGTTTCTGCAGTGTCTCTCCCTTCTCTCTACCCGTTTCGCCCTCTCCCTCTACAATAAAGGCCACTAGAGCCCAAAAATGTAAAAAAAAAAATATATATAATGCTGATGAGATATAGTTAAGTTAGTTAATATTATGGAAATATAAAGAATAATTGTGATAAGTTTTGGGGTTTGTTGTATTATTTGTGATTATTGCTTGAATTGATTATTTGATTTGATTTTGTTAAGAAGGGGCAGAATTGACAAGATTTTATTCTTCTTCTGCCGCCTTTCATTTTATAGGTATTTTATATTGTTTTTTAATTGAAATGAAATGAATAAACAAACAAACCACACCGGATGCTGTGTGAATTTCTGTAAACCTGACGAGTTGGAGCCATTTCTGACTATAACTTTTTTCCCATATATGTTCTCACAGTTTCCATTCAGAATTGAAAAAGACTTCTGGACAGAAGTCGAAACGTTTTCTGCAACAAATAAAGTCCAGTTGATCCTGTATTGAACGCCTTTTTTGATTTCATCATGTCCTGGACGACTGAGAATCTTCACCAGCATATTTTTCCCATATAGCTCTTTGACTCCAAATTTTAATTGGTTATAGATGTACCACATCTGATAATTACTTTCTACGTTTTATTAAATGCATCCAGTAGTTCAAGAGAAATTTTGCTAACAGCCCCCTCCCTCTCGGTTTTCAAATCCCGGTTAAAAACTCACTACTACTCCATCGCTTTCAATGCCAGCTGATTTGTATTGGATCGCTTGATTTATGATCTGCAATGTTTTTTATGTTTTTCGTGTTGTACTTCATTGTCTGTGTTGCCTGTTGCGTGTTTTGTTTGTCCAGCACTTTGGTGTGGACTTGTTCCTGTTTAAAGTGCTTTATAAATAAAATGGTATGGTATGGTATGATGCAGCCACACATCTATATGCAAGTCAGTATCGCACTCTTTTTTTTTTTTTTTTCGGTTCACAAGATGGACGGACGGAATTTCATATTTGCTCCACAATGGGAGACATTCATCTTTAAAATAAGGCCATCTTTTGTTGAGAAAGAACAGAGAGAACCCTTTTGATCTACCGGTAATATGAAGAAGAAAAAACTTTTGTTTAATGCAACCATATGATATTGCAAGATCTCAGAGTGCATGTCGAGTAACTCTCAGCTACTACCACACCCAATTTAGCTCAATTATCACAATTTGGGGGGGTTTGATGTGGCAGCCATCTTGAATCAAGTTGACTCCAAAAGTAAATATGTACACCCCTAATTACTTTGAGTTTCATTAAATTCCTTTAGGGTGTACATGGGAAATTTTGCTAACAGACAAACCAAATGACAGAGGCAGGCAAAAAACATTATCGCCCACCTTTTGCTAAGTCCTGACAGGGTGTGTTGCACTTCTGTGTTACTGTCTTGTATAATACACTCAGAAAGCTCTTAAATGACTCTAAAACTCTCAGATTTGTAGCTTTTTTCCTCATGTTGTCAAATACTTCTCATATATGTGTATGAATATATTTATATAAAGTATGTCAAATGACTCGACACATTCCTAAATTTCAAGTAAAATTGTGTTTTTCTTCAACGTAATGGCCAAATAATAGGATGATGCTTAGTGGTTTCGTGTAAGTTTGTAGAGCAGATTTATTTTGGATGAGAAGCGCTGGAACGGATTTGGACCTTGACGGAGTTGAGAATCAGAAGAAGCCGTTCCACTGATGCTACAGATCAAACGGCGTCAGAGGTGTGACCATCCACGACTGGCAGCTTGTCTGAACTGCTCTCATTCTGTCACAGCTCGTACACACACATCGCTGCTTTAATGTGTGTGTGTGTGTCCTCCAACTGTTTACTCTAAATCTTGCTCAGCTTAAAGTTTATACTGAAAAAAGAATGTTGCCTTCAGGTGGTGGCACTGAATTTGCTGCTTTGTTAATAAGTTAATATGATCCAATCATGTTTTTATTTATTTGTACCTCTGCCAGCAGGACTATCCTCTTGCCATCTGGCCAGATGACATGGTCCACCTGTGAGCGCACCCTCTCCCAAGTTAGCTCAGGAGTCCGAAGGCTTGCCTGCAAGAAAAAACACCTACAGTCATTTACTGATGTGAATGCGCATCAAGCAATTGTCTAATGTACGTTTATCACGCCTTGAGTATGCGACAGAGGAAACAAGACATGTGCAAAATAAATCATTTATTTTCAAATGTATGCTAAACAAATTGTTGGTACCCTTAAGAAGACTATTAATCCTTGCAATGTAGTCATGTTTCAAACCAAGTTTTGGCCTTATTCAGTATTACAGAAGCCTCCAAGCTTTTCATCAGACATTCGGCCTATTTAGTGGGAACAAACTGCCACTGGTAGTTTGGCACGAGCTTCACCCTGAACGAGGAGCGGAGAAAAAGGCAAGAGCCGTCGGAGGAGTTCAGAAAGATTATAAATATCCACGTTCCAAGAAAAAAAGGCTGCAAGATCATCTCCAAGCAGCTTCATGTTCCTCTGACCACAATTATCAATATTATTTAAAAGTACTGTATTTTTTGCCATATAGGTTGCACCTTTCTGCATAAATTTGCAAGTTCTGTGACTTATACACCGAAGCGACTAAGTTTTTTCCCCCATATTTATAACCCAATTTTTGGCTGAGGTCTGACGATTTCATTCATTCCAACATAAAAAACATTGAACACTACCATTTTCAGCCACTAGAGGGCCCTTGACTAATATGGCAATACACCTTCGACTCGCTCCGTAACTCCTGGAGCAAACATCAAATCAGCTGCATTTCACCGTGCCGTCCAGGTGAAATTCAGCTGTTTTGACCATTAAAGTGCATTTATTAAGGAAATTTTCAACTGAGACGCATCTTTGCTATAAAGTCGAGCAAACAAATAGTTTTTAAGTGTTTATGTCATTAAATTCTTGTTAAAATCCTCCAATGCACACTCCCTCGGCCACCATTTGGCAGCTAATCGATTTTTGGCACAACACCGACCCACGTTTCCGGGTTGTCAGCAGTGATGCGTAATAGATGCGAGTTATACGGCGAAGCAACTCGTGTTTTGTTTTTTCATTTTATTAGACATTTTTGGACTGATGCGACTTATGCGGCAGTGCAACGTGTACGGCAGCAAGTACGGTATAAGGTACAAGGGAATGTTAACCACCCAGGCAGGATGTGGACGCAAGAAGAAATGCAAACCCATGTTGATCAGAGTGAGAGTGTGAATGGTAATAAATAAATAAACGATCAAGGACACCACAAAACCCCACTGAAGCTGCACTTCAAGGTACATCACTTTCTGATTGCACCATCCGTTGCATTTGGAATCAAAAAGGGCTTCATGGACGACGAGCCAGGAGGACAAAAGTAGTGACAGTCGCACAAAAAACCCAGACTCAAATTTACGAAACGCCAAAAGGTTTCAGCAACTGATAAACAAAACTGGACATCCTGGCTCCAGTCACAACAGTTTGTATGATTTACCGTATATTTTGATCAACATAAACTACAAGACACCAGCATAGTGTTTTTTTCCCCACACTTTATGTGATCATTAACTCAAACAAAATATTCATTTTTTTTGTAATTTCCCTTTATTTACATTTTACAGCCCCCTTTTCAAGTCGCATACTGAAGTCATCCGTGTCATTTTTAATGTTGCACTCGCTGCAAACCGCTCGGCATGAAAGCAGATTTAAAAGCCTGCATTAAATATCTACGCATGTTTTACTGCTTCACATCAGCACAAAGCCTCTCACCCTCCACAAAATGTGATTAAGGTATTCTAAATAAATAAATTAGTGAAAGCAGCACAGACAAAACAAACATTATTGTTGACAATCAAAGTTAATAAATCTGACGCTTCTCTGCAACCTGTAAGCTCTTAGTTACCATGACGACAGTGAACAATCACTGCCCAAGTTCAAGTTTTACAGACGTTCAACAACCTGCGTTTGTTTCCATCGCTTTGAGGCACATACAATGTTCTGATCTCTTGTCAAGGGGGATTATTTATGCTGTAACAATTGTAAAAAAAAATAAAACGTAGTTGTGCAGAAGATGACTGACCACATCGATCTCGGTGTTGGAGTGTCCCATGTTGCAGACGATGCAGCTGCTCTTCATGCGGTCCAGGTGCTCCCTCACCACCACGTTCTTGTTGCCTGACGAGAGACGTTAAAGCGGGGAGAAAAATCAGACAGAACGGAAAGAAAGAGGCTGAGTACACCTTGGATACACTTTGGAGACAGTCTGGGGCCTGACGGAGAACAACGGGAGCGTCTGCGCCTCTCGTGGTGTAATTACTCGTCTGAGAACTCGAGCAAAGTTAATTAGAAAATGTGATTCACTGCGAGTGTTTCACTCGTCAGATCAGTACTTTTAAAAGGATTTGAGCTTTCCACGTTTTTTGCACTAATTTTTTTTTTTTTAAATTATTAAAATTATTGAAGCGTCGTTATTTAGTCACTGGACATGGAAAATGAAATCCATAAAGGATGTTATTGAATTAAATCCTTCACAAAGTATTTTGCGTGCACTCTGCAGGAACTGCAGCTGTCAGCTTTCAGACAGCAGGGCACCATTTCATTGACTTTAAGAACATTTGAGGACGTTTGTCTTCGTTTTTGCTTCCACACGTGGTTCTGTGCTCGATCAGAGTCTTTAGAACTACATTCATTCGCTCCTGTTTCAGAGTACCGTAGGTGCTTTCTTGGCTCAACATAGACGACTGAGTGATGAAGGAAGATGTGACGGTTTTGTTTATAAGGTTCGGGTTTGGTTTATTTTTCATATCCAGTATCAACACAAGGTCAACAATGTAATGAAATGCTTAAGAAGAGAAGAACCATCTCAACTCCCCCCAAAAAACCACAAGAAATACCAAAGCATGCAGAAAAAATACTAAAAGCATATTAAAAATACTACTAAAATATTAAAAGCATACTAAAAATACAATTTAATACTAAACACATACTAAAAATACTACTACATTACTACAGACATACTAAAAATACTACTAAAACACTAAAAACATACTAAAAATACTAAAGCATACTATAAATACTACTAAAATACTATAAACATAATAAACAACTAAAATATTAAGAAAATATTAAAAATACTACTAAAATACTAAAAACATATTAAAATACTACTAACATATTAAGAACATACTAAAAGTACTACTAAAATACTAAAAACATACTAAAATACTACAATATCAAAAACATACTAAAAATACTACGAAAATACTAAAGATACTAGGAAAATACTAAAAACATACTAAAAATACAACTACAATACTAAAAACATACTAAAAATACAACAAAAATACTAAAAACATAATAAAAATGCTATAAAAATTCTACTAATACTATAAAAATACTACAAAAATACTAAAAATCATACTAAAAAGATTACTAAAATACGAAAAGCATACTAAAAATACTACTAAAATACTAAAAACATACTAAAAATACTACTAAAATACTAAAAACATACTAAAAATACTACTAAAATACTATAGCAATACTACTAATACTATAATAAAATTGTACAAAATACAAAAATACTAAAAACAAACTAAAAAGAATACTAAAATACTAAAAACACACTAAAAAATACTACTAAAATACTAAAGACATACTAAAAATACTACTAAAATACTATTAAAAAATACTAAAAAAACATACTAAAATACTAAAAACATACTAAAAAACATACTAAAATACTAAAAACATATTAAAAATAATACTAAAATACTAAAAACATATTAAAAAGAATACTAAAATACTAAAAACAAGGCAGCAAAGTTGAAAAAGAAATACATCTACAGTGTGGTTAGGCAGGTGAGGTTCTTTCAACATCATGGTTTGTTCTGTTAGCAGCGTGGTCTTGGTAGCTGGTCCGGTCAGCAGCTTGATGGTAATAAGGACCGCAGTGAACGTTGACCCGACTGAGCAAACTGAACCAGCTCATAGAGCCGTACATTTGTGTCTGTCATGGTAGCTTGCTACGACATACCCGTCTTTGCATGTGTGCAGCACAAAGAATGATCTGTGCACGAGTCACATCCCTTCTAACTCTTTCTGAATGTTTGTAGCACTGTTTCAATCTCTGCCTGAAAATTTACCAAAGACCAACAACACACAGCCTCCACTGTGGGGGCCTCCATTGTTGTTGACGGTAAAAGATGCATGTGCCGTAAACTGCACCATAGTAGAAGAAATGGAGCTTTGCCACGGTCGACACTCATCAGTTCTGGGGCCTTGCTACTGCCAGTACCCACCCCCACTCAACCCAGTTCATCTTGTTCGTGGTTCTAAGCGAACTGCTCCTCTGTTTGGTCCGTAGAGCCACATCACCGGATGGCCTGCCCTGTTAGTTTTGGTTTTCCTAGTTTTCTGGTTTCAGGTTCAGTATGGAAGCTACAAAAGCAGTGCCGCGGACCAATGACGAGGTCTAGACTATTCTGTCTGTCCTGGCGGATCAGAGGATTCAGCGAGAGCTGGAGGACGCTACAAGAAACGAGTGAATTCACCGCGAGAAATCAGGAGATGATGGCGCATTATGGCTACACCTGAACCTTTAAACAGTGTTGGGATATGAAAAAAAAATTTAAGTTACCATACAATGCCACAGGGCGGGGAATCAAATCACAGTGGCAATTCACCTACACCTAAGTAGAACCGATAAGACGAGAACCGACTCGAGTCGCACTTCTCAACGGCAAAGCGGCTTAAAGGTCCACTGACATGAATTTTTTACTATTCATAAAATTGCTCAAAATATATATATATTTTATTATTTAAATATGTTTGTTTTTGCAAACAAAATGATAAATCACTTTAATTTTGCTTTAAAAGTGATTTTGAACTTCAAGCCGTGTTTAATCATGGGAAATCCGATTACACTCGAACGCACCATATGTGATGTCACACTGGGCAGAGGGCTGTGGTGTCTTTAATAGCGGACAATTTAAAACTGGACGAATTTATCAATCTATGTGAAGATTTGAGCTATTTGTCTTCATTTTGGGAAGCAGAAAATAGTTTGGGTGATGGAACAAGAAACAACAGGATCTAATTTAGGTCTGATGCTGTATCAGACTTCCTTCATGTCGAGCTGCTCATACCTGCGCACTGTGACAAGCCCAGAGCTCTGCCCGGTGTGACATCACAGATGGTGCGTTCGTGTGTAATCGGATTTCCCATGATTAAACACGGCTTGAAGTTCAAAATCACTTTTAAAGCAAAATTAAAGTGATTTATCATTTTGTTTGCAAAAACGAACATATTTAAATGATAAAATATATATATTTTGGAGAAATTTTATGAATAGTAAAAAAATCATGTCAGTGGACCTTTAAGAGTCCTTGTAAACGTTAGGCCTGAAGATTTCCCATAAAACTACATTTATATGGTTGTTTTTGAATTCCTACTTCAAAGTAGAAACAAAAAACAAAGATCATCTACACAATTTCCTTTTTTATTTTGTCAAGATGTTCCGTCCTTTATCCTAAGGACTTCATTAATCCGAGGAGCCACAAACAAACTGACCTGGATTATTGAACTTTGATGTTTTGAACCTCTTTGGCTATAGCTACCTCAGAGGAGTTGACAGGGGAGAGGGCGGACTCCAGAAACCATCTTATCACCAACAAACTGGTTGGACCACTATGGGAATGTGCTGCTTGTGGGACTCCGTTTGTGGCTCCTTGGACTGATGAAGTCCTTTTGATGAAGGATGAAACGTCTCGACATAAGAAAAAAAAAAAGAAACCTTTGAAATTAACTTTAAAATAAAATGAAGAGTGGAATCATCTGTGAACACTGGCCCAGGTGATAAAAAGTCACAGCAAACAAAACCTCAAAGTTAGGGATTGGCAGTGATGTTTGAAAATTAAAAGTCTTGTTAAAATGGGCAAATGTGAAGAATTGACACGGCCGTCACAGACGTATTTTATTTATTTATTTATTTTTGACACCATCACCATGTAGAGACATGCAAAGTTGGTTCCTGGCAGTACTTTTCCAGTTGCGGTGCTTTTTTTTTTTTTTTTACAAAACACCTGCCAGCTAAAAATGACATCAAAGAAGAAAAACAACAGAATGGCTTCCAGTGTTTTTTTTTTTTTTGCTGTTGTAGTTTATTTTGAAAGGATTATCTCAGCTATACTGTCAGAATACATGCGTGCCCCTGCAAGCCAATCTCACTAGACGTGCTGAAAATTTAAAAGCAAAGACCCTTAAAGGTGCTATGTGTAACTTTCTGTAGAGTGCAGAACTTAGAAAAAATTTCAACAGGCAAAGCATTCTGATCCCTCCCCCTCAGAGCCATATATGGCTCTGAGGGGGAGGCTCTGCTGAGATTCAAATTCAAGCTCTGTTTTTATTGGCTGATTCAAATTCAAGCTCTGTTTTTAATTGGCTGGTTACAAACTCTGTTTTTATTGGCTGTCATTGTCCTGGTCACTCTGTGTTTTTAGTGTTTTTATAAATGCTGATAGAGAAGCAAGGGGACTATAGTTTTTTTCAGAGATTACTTTGTCTAACATCAGTTTGTCAGTAGATAGTGACAGAGTGAAGAAATATGTTAAAAATATATTGTTTGAAAAGTTACAGACTACATTACAATCTTACATACCCCAGCTTTAA
>JBBPBX010002877.1:35150-86722 GCA_038048925.1 Garcialebias charrua
AGAAAATGTGTTTAAAAACATCAACATAAATCTAGATTAGATAGAGATAAAGAACAAAGACAAAAAGATAAAGGCAAAAAGAAAAAAAGACAAAGACAGAAAGAAACAGAAATAAAGAAAGAAGTAAAGAAAGAAAGAAAGAATTATTAGATAATAAGAACAAAGACAGAAAGAAACGGAAATAAGTAAGTAAAGAAAGAAATATTAGATAATGGGAACAAAGACAGAAAGAAACAGGCGAAAAACAGAAAAAAGACAGACAGAAAGAAAGACCGAAAGAAAGACAGTATTAAACAGAAAGAGAAAGAGAGACAAAAAGAAATATTAGATAAGAACAAAGACAGAAAGAAACAGAAATAAAGAAATAAGGCAAGAAAGAAAAAAATATTTGATAATAAGAACAAAGACAGAAAGAAACGGAAATAAAGAAATAAGTAAAGAAAGAAAGAAATATTAGATAATGAGAACAAAGACAGAAAGAAACAAAGACAGACGAAAAACAACAGAACAAAGACAGAAAGAAAGAAAGAAAGGCAGTATGAAACAGAAAGAGAAAGAGAGATAAAAAGAAAGAAATATTAGATAACAAGAACAAAGACAGAAAGAAAGAAATAAGGAAAGAAAGAAAGAAATATTAGATAATAAGAAAATAGACAGAAATAAACGGAAATAAGTAAAGAAAGAAACAGAAAAAAGAAAAGAAAAAGAAAGACAGAAACAAAGAAAGAGAGAAAGGCAGAAAGCAACAGAAAGAAAGAAAGAAAGAAAGAAAGAAAGAAAGAAAGATGGAAAAAGACAAAGAAAGTAAGAAAAAGAAAGACATAAAGAAAGATTAGATAAGAACAACAAGACAGAAACAAAGGCAGAAAAGAAACAGAAAAATTACAAAAAGAAAGAGAATGAAACAGAAAGACAAAAAGAAAGAAATATTAGATAACAACAAAAACAGAAAGAAACAGAAGAACTACAAAAAGAAATAGAAAGACAGAAAGAAAAAAATCAACAGAAAGAAAAACTAAGAAACAAAGAAAGACAAAAAGAAGAAAGACAACAAAACAGACAGAAAGACAGAAAGGACAGAAATATTAGATAGCAATAAGAACAAAGACAGAAAGAAAAAAGACAGCTAAACGGAGCTTAAGAAAAATAGAGCTTAAGACAGCTAAACACAGATACAGAGCTAAAAAGAGCTAGCACTAAAAGAAGTTAAAAAAAAGATGTTAAAAAAAGATGGAACTAAAGAGAAATAGAGTTAAAGAGCTAAAGAGAGAACTAAACAGATAAAAGCATCAATTGTTCTTTTTCACGTTACAGTTTTAATGTGACTTTTTCAGCGTGTATTTGAGGAGTTTGTGTGTGTGTGTGTGTGTGTGTGTGTGTGTGTGTGTGTGTGTGTGTGCAGTGCACACGTGCATGCCTGTCTTACCTCTCCATATCCACACACCACCACCTGTTTGCCTCCAAACATGACGTCTGTGGTCCTCTTCAAGCTAGCAACAGAAAGACTAATGACTCTCTCTGTACATGTATGGAAGCAGCAGCTACATTTGGGTAAAACGAGTCGTTTATTTAATTTATTTATTTTTAAATACCCGTCTAAGATGGACTCCCTGCAGCAGTAAAGGTTGTCAAACTTCTGTTTGGTGACAGAGTCGTTGACATTCATGGCTGGAACACACAGCTTTCCTGCTTTGGAGAGCTGATACAACCTGCAGACAAAATATATTCAGTCCACGGAGAAAAAAAACAAACACTTTAAATCGAGTTAAAATAATAAATACTGAAAAATAACATGTCCATCAAATCATACTTTTATTATTGAAGGATTAAACCTTGCTGTTACGTTTTCACCACTAGGTGGTGATGTCATCACATCTAACAGAAAGTACATACAAGCGTGACGTGTGTTTAAATACACACAATCTGTCATTCAAAAGAGAATGATAATAATATAATAATAAACTTTATTTGTATAGCACCTTCCACAATGCCTTGCATTGACCAAGGTGCTTAACACAGAGTCACATAATACTCAAGTATCTGTGTGTGTGCGTGTGTGTGGGGTGGGGGTGGGGGGTCGTGGTCCTACCTGTGGACACCAGTAACACTCTCCTCTACGATGCCCTTGATCTTCTTGAACATGTTGGGATATTTTTTATAAATCCAGTGAGTCAGATCTCCACCGTCGTCCAGGATCTGTACGAAACAAGGAAGTAAATAAAAATAAACAAACAAACAAACATAAATGTGTGTGGGGTGAGAAAAGTTGTTTAAGGAAAAATATTGAGAAAAGAAAAAATGAGAAATCTGAATAGAGAGTGCTGAAAATGAGTTAATAAAGCTAAAAGGAGCTAAAAATAAACAGCTAAAAGTAGCAAAAGACACGCAGAGCTTAAAAGTGGAAGAACGGCAAGTAAAAGCTAAACAGTAGCGGAAAACTTAAAGTAAGGAAAACCTGCTTAAACATTAACAGAATAAAAAAAGCTAAAATATAAACTGTAAAAAAAAAAGTGGTGGTAAAATGGTAGCTAAAACCTGAAGAATAACATTAGCCTAAGCCAAAATGTTATCTCAAAATGTTTGTATAAGCTTAAATGAAAGCTAAAAGCAACAAAATGGTAGCTAAAAGCTACACAGCAAGAGAACCGTAGCTAAAAGCTAAATTGTAGAATGGTCGCTAAAATCCTAACATCAACAAAACGGTAGCTAAAAGTTTGCATAAAGAAAACCTGCTTAAAAGTAAAAAAATAAAATAAAAGGACAGCTAAAAGGTTAACTGTACTAGTATTTTTAAAAGCTTAACTGGAAGCTAAAAGCTACACAGCAAGAGAACCGTAGCTAAAAGCTAAATTGTAGAATGGTCGCTAAAATCCTAACAGCAACAAAACGGTAGCTAAAAGTTAGCATAAAGAAAACAGGCCTAAAAGTCTAAATGAAATAAAAAATAAAAATGACAGCTAAAAGTTTAACTGTACTAGTATTTTTAAAAGCTTAACTGGAAAGTAAAAGCTATACAGCAAGAGAACCGTAGCTAAAAGCTAAATTATAGAATGGTCACTAAAAAAATCCTAACAGCAACAAAACGGTAGCTAAAAGTTAGCGTAAAGAAAACCTGCTTAAAAGTCAAAATAATGATAAAAAAAGAAAGCTAAAAGGTTAAGCTTTACTAGTATTTTTAAAAGCTTAACTGGAAGCTAAAAGCTACACAGGCAAGTGAACTGTAGCTAAAAGCTAAAAGTGGCTTAAGAAACTCAAAAATACAGCATGTACGGTACGTCGAGACAGATTTTAAAGAGAATTGTGTTTTTGAAGCATCTGAAATGACCTCAATGTGCTTATTTGGGGAATTTTTATTTTAAATAAAACTAAATAGCACATAGCACTCATCTGCCGAATGAGCTGAACATTTATATACAGTATGAGAACAGCTAAAAGATCAAGACAATATGTTTTACTGAAAGAGATTTCAGTAAAACAACCAACAGAAGGACCTGGTTATGAAAACAGGACGTGTAAAAAGATTTAAAAATGGAGGTTTGTTACCATGTTGGGCTGCCAGCCTTCCACGTTGACGCAGCGGTCGATGCACCACCAGAAGTCGTCCTCTGACTCGCCCTTCCACGCAAAAACGTTGAAGCCTGCAGAAAGGCAGAAGCTCTGAATGCAGCCGAAGGACATAGAGCCGAGGATAAATCGGGACGGGAAAGAGGAAAACCGATGCTAACCTCCTTCTGCCAGGGCTGCTGCCACTTCGTTCTGGGTGGAGTAGATGTTGCACGCTGCCCACCTGCACTGAGCCCCCAGAGCTGACAGAGTCTCCATCAGCACCTGAACACCAGCGGACATGTTGGATTGGGTTCGGCGGCGCGTTACCTGCACGTCTGGGTTTGTCTGTGTTACTCACAGCAGTCTGGGCGGTGATGTGAGTGCAGCCCACCACCTTGGCACCGGCGAGGGGCTTCTCCCCCTGAGCTCTCTTCCTCAGCGCCATCAAGGCAGGCATCTCTGAAAGCAGAGGAAATCCATGCAGGGAAATCAGCTGAAGGTTTAAAGACCGTGTAAAGTGAATTTCAACATTTTCTTAAATAAACATTATAAATGTGATAATTGTAATCTTGTAAATGAGTAAAAAGTCTCAAAAAATTGTAGCTCAATTAATTTTGGAGTTATAGATCAAACTGTGTATAAAGATATTTCTGTTTCAGGATTTTTTAGGCGTGGTTTAAATGTGTCCGTGTTTCGTCACACGGTATAAAGCCCCACCCCCTGCAGCTCCAGCCGTATAAATGCGTTCTTCGCATCGGTGGAGCCGTTCACTCGCGAATCGCAGATAGCATCAGATAGCAATAGCATAGATATTTTGTTCATTGTTAGCTAGCTAATCAATTATGCCTCGTTCGTGCATCTTCCCTGGATGTCGCAATGGTCAGGGCACCCGTACAAATCATAACGTGTTTTTATACCGCGTGGTTTTATACCGAGTATCTGTAATGCCTGGATAGGTCAATGGATAAAGCGTTTGCCTTCCGTCCCAAACCTTATGGGTTCAATTCCCGCATGGTACAACTTTTTATTTTTTTTATTCATTCCAGATTAAAAACACACAAGAAAACTATTTACAAAAACAGCGTAACTCTTGGAAAAAGTAGCTGCTGTTACAGACAGAACTCAGATAAAAACAGAGCAGGTTTACTGGCTCTGCTGTCTGCCTCTCCACACACAGCTCAGCTGCAGGCCGCAGTACTGCGCTGAAACCACGCCCACGCGCTGACACGCCCCCACAGTTTCAGACCAAGGGAAAATTATGTTTTTTCATGATTTTTGAGACTTAATTTTATAAGGAAAACAATGTTTTTAATCAGTCAGATTTATATGGGTGATTAATAACACATTTATGCCGTGTGACAAAATAAAAACACACATTTAATTTCACTTTACACGGTCTTTAAGGAATTCCCATTTTTAATCCTCCAGATCCAGCTGAAGGAGCTACGGATGCTAATATGTTTCTGAAGATCAGCTGAACTAAATGATGTCACGTTATGACCACACCTCTATGATTGATGAACCTCGCTCTTTACACAACCCTGTGAAAGACAAAACACTCAATCAGTGTGAAACTGCTGAATCAGCGCTTCGTTTAGTTGTTTTTTTTATTTTTCCGTTTGCTTTTTGCAATCTAATTACTTCTGTGCACTTTGAGCTGATTTATTCAGTCAAAATCTAATCGCTCAGCTGCATCAGGTGACAGGTGCTGTGACTTTGGTTTGTGTAACTTTAGTTTTCGCTGAAATCCGTTTCAGAATATTGGCTCTATTTGTGCTCACATATGCTACTTTTAGCTTTTAGCTAGCCATTTGCCCCTTTAAGCTATATTTTGCAACTTTTAGTTAACCGTTTGCTATCCTTAGCTTCTAGTTTGGTTTTCGGTACTTTTACCTTTTCTTTAGCCTTTTGAGACTTTTGCAACTTTTAGCTAGCTTTTTACTACTTAGCTTTTAGTTATTTGTTTATTTCAGCTTCTATGAACCTTTCTGCTAGCAAGTATTAGCAAGTATTTTTGTTTCAACTTTTACCTAAACTTATGCTACTTTTAGCCAATTTTGATACTTTAGCTTTTAGTTAGCTTTTATTTCTTTCAGCATCTAGCTATCGTTCTGCTACTTTTAGCTTTTGGCAAGTGTTTTTTTTTTTTTTTTTTTTTTAACTTACCTAAAGTTATGCTACTTTTAGCTAACTTTGAGACTTGTAGCTTTTGGTTTATGTTTCTTTCAGCGTCTAGCTATCGTTCTGCTACTTTTAGCAAGTGCTCTCTAACTTTTACCTAGCTATATGCTACTTTTAGCTAACTTTGATACTTTTTTTTTTTTTTCATTTACCACCCTTTATCCAGGTTAGTCTAATTGAGCCACGAGAACGCATTTTCAAGAGAGACCTGTTAGGGAGCAGATGGTGGGGGTTAAGGGCCTTGCTCAGGGACCCAGAGTGGAGGCTGATGTGGGTGTTTCACCTTTTTCCACCCACACTTTTTTGATGTCGGTACCGGGGCTTGAACCGGCGATCTTCCGATCACAGGCCCACCGTCTTGAACCACTACGCCACCACTCCCCAACGATACCCGACATACTTTTTTTGATTCAGGTAGTCCCCGACTTAAGAGCGAGTTCCGTACCTACGGGCCGTTCATAAGTCGAAAATTCGTAAGTAGGGTAGGATCACACAAAAAAAAAAAAAAAACTTTTTTTTTTAAATAAATAAATAGATGTACAGTACTGTACAGTTACCAAGCACTTAGCCTATCCTAACACAAAATTTTAAAGATGAAGGAATGAGTTGAATTGTCTCCCTTTCACATAAAGGGAGCTAGCTCCCTTTATGTGAATGGTGCCTGCTAGGGAGGAGGGAGACAATTCAACTCACTCCTTAACTATGTTAAGATAGGCTAAGTGATTGGTAACTGTACAGTACTGTACATTTATTTATTTATTTAAAAAATAAAATTATTATTTTTTTTAATTTTTTTATTTATGAGATGCATATTCGTAAGTCCGGAACCTCGTATGTCGATGCGCTCATAGGTCGAGGACTACCTGTACTTGAGATTTTTAGTTAGCTTTTGTTTCTTTCAGCATTTCGCTATCGTTCTGCTTTTAGCTTTTGGCTATTTTTTAAATATATTTATTTTTTTATACTTAAACTTATGTCACTATTAGCAATACTTACGGTAGCTTTTAGTTAGCTTTTGTTTCTTTCAGCATCTACCGTAGCCTACTTTTAGCTTTTAACAAGCGTTCTCTTTAACTCTTACCTAGCCTTATGCTACTTGTAGCTAACTTTGATTCTTGAGATTTTTAGATAGCTTTTGTTTCTTTTAGCGTCTATCTTTCTGGTACTTTTAGCTAGTGCTTTGCACCTTTGAACCTGCCAGTTCAAGCATCTAGCTAGGACTCTAGACTTTTTTTAAGGTACTTTTAGAAATTTTGTTAACCTTTTAATAACCTTAACCTTTTAATATTTTTAAGTTATTTTGATACCTTAAGCTTTTAACTATAGGTTTGCTACTTTTAGCTGGGGTTTAGCTCTTGTTTTTAGCTTTTAGTTGATCCTTTAATATGTTCATGTAGCCAGAAGTCATATAACTGAAGAGCTACAAATGCTAACACTTCTAGCTATTGTGATGTAATTTTATCCTTTAAGGGCTCATTTGCTCGTTTTTATATTTTAGCTAGAAATCTGTTTTAGCTAAAGTAGCTCAGTTTTAGCTTCTTCAGCAAACTTCAGCAGGAATTCACACTGATTTCTTGCAGAAAAAGACCGTTCCGCAGTTTCTCCTTCTTACAGGCTGGTTCTTGGTTTGCTGGTTTACCTTGCTCTGCGATCTCGATCTCTCTGCGCCCGAAGTCAGCCTGTTTGATGTTTTTGATGCAGAAGTCTCCGTTGCCTTTGGAGTTCTTCTGTTGTTTGTCCCGAGGAGACGTCTCATCGTCGGAGCTGTCCGTGTACGACGCCGCTGCGGAGACAAACACACACACAAGGTGTGTAAATAAATAAAGATCACTGGAGACCAAGAGCGTCTGGATGAAGCAGATTTTATAAAAACAATACAAGCTCGTTTTGTGTGAACAGAGAAAACGGTTTCTCTAAAACGCCTTTAATTTCAGCTGATGTTATTTGACTCGAGCAGCTTTTTGTCACATTGTCCGAGCGTATTTTCCGCTTCGAGATAAAACAAACAAAAAATAAAAGTGGCAGTTTATAAGATATAAAACGAGCCCAAACAGGCTGTGAAGTCTGACACCGCACGTGGTTCTAGTTAAGTCATTACAGCAGGTACATCAACGAAATCATTACAAAATGGACCAGAACCAGCTGAGTCAGGGGGTCAAATGTGCTTCGGCATGTTAAATTTTCACTTTTAGCGGAGGAGCTGTTTGGTTGCTTTCCAGCAAACGTGGTTACATTGTTAGCTATTTTATTTCAAAGTTCAAACTAGATTTGTTTTCTTCCTTGCAGGCTTTAGTGGGCTCACCTCTCCGGGTCCTCCTCCTCATCATAAAACAAGAAAGAGAATCGGGTCAGAGTGGGCTCCAGAAGACGGAACAGATAAACAAAATCCAGTCATGGCTAAAAGCTCAAATTGTTGCAGTTAAAGACAAAAACACTTGAGTCCTGCCGGGACAAGACAGGATACGTTTAGAGAAGTTATGATGGTGAAAAATATAATGAAAGTGTTGGGCCTGTGGTTCTGCAACACTGAAGTCCAAACTGTGCAATAAAGGAAGGAGACTTAAAAAAAATACTTGCATTAAATATTTAGTTTGACGCTTTATCTATACAGACAGAAGGAACAGAACAGTCTGAGTTAAGGAGATTATGAGATTCCTGCTCATCAAACTGACCTGGTAGTTTCCTCTTTTAAGCTTTTTTCCCCACTTTAATGTATTTGTCCATTACTTTATTGGACATGTGGTCTTGATGGTTTTTAACCAACTTGTGAAGCCTTGGGAATCAAACCATAGATCTATAGATATATCATTTTGGTGTGGTTTTCCATTTGGTGGTCCCTCCTGCTTCCAGCTCGGTTCTTAGGATCTCCTCGGTCGAGGTTCTAAGCGAGCAGAGTCTCGTTTAGAACTTCGAAATCTGACGTCAGCAGATCATCGTTTGGACAGAAAGAGATGTCAATCATGAAGAACTCATTCACAAGAATCAAACTCATTGTTTTCAAATCTTTGCAACAGAAGTTTTGTTTTTACATAAATACATAAATGGGAGCATGTAAAGTGATGGCATGGTACTGATATGCAGACGTTTCTGTGCTCGCTGGCTGACGACAGAATTCAGACGGAGTTTATTTCAGGCTTTGGCCGGCAGAGGGAAAGCGGCGTTGACTCGGCCACTACGTTTTTGGAAAAAATGGGGATTGTTTTGTGAACTTTGACTTATTCACCTATTGCTGTGTTTTGTTTGCGTTGTAAAAGAAAATAACGTCGTAGATATTTCTGGCGGCCACGTTACGATGATCCTGCTCGAGATATATTTCAAACATTTATTTATTTTAATGTTGATGATTATAACTGACAATTAATGAAAACTCCAAAGTCAGTATCTCAGAAAATTAGAATATTGCAAAAAGGATTTTTAGAAATGTTGGCCAACTAAAAAGTATGAACATGAAAAATATGAGCATGTACAGCATCAATACTTAGTTGGGGCTCCTTTTGCCTGGATTACTGCAGCAATGTGGTGTGATATGGAGTTGATCAGTCTGTGGCACTGCTCAGGTGTTATGAGAGCTCTTCTGAATTGTTGGGTCTGGTCCATCACATCTTCCTCTTCACAATATATCATAGATTTTCTATGGGGTTAAGGTCAGGCGAGTTTGCTGGCCAATTAAGAACAGTGATACCATGGTCCTTAAACCAGGTACTGGTAGCCTTGGCACTGTGTGCAGGTGCAAAGTCCTGTTGGAAAAAGAAATCTGCATCTCCATAAAGTTGGTCAGCAGCAGGAAGCATGAAGTGCTCTGGTAGATGACTGTGTTGGCCTTGAACCTCCGAAAACACAGTAGACCACCAACACCAGCAGATGACATGCTGCCCCNNNAACCATCACTGACTGTGGAAACTTGACACTGGACCTCAAGCAACATAGAGACTGTGCCTCTCCTCTCCTGCCTCTTTAGCAATGAATGACCTTTTCCGTCTTGCCCTCCTTGTGCAAGGTGTCAATGGTTCTCTTTTGGACAACTGTCATGTCAGCAGTCTTCTCCATGATTGTGTAGCCTACAGAACTAGACTGAGACCATTTGAAGGCCTTTGCAATTGTTTTGAGTTAATTAATTAATTAGAGTGTGGCACACAGTGACCAATATTGAACCTTTTCACAATACTGTACACTGTATTCTAATTTTCTGAGATACTGAATTTGGGGTTTTCCTTAGTTGTCAGTTATAATCAACATTAAAAGAAATAAATAGAGGTGCACCGATAAATCGGCCGGCCGATTTATCGGTCACGATTTCTTTAATTTTGGGAAATTGGCCAATGCTTGCATGAGAAACCGATTTTACTGATTTATTTATTTTTGTTTGTTTTAACAACAATTGTCTAAACTTCATTTATATTTCAGAGCACTACCTTGTGACCAGTTAAAACAAGTTTGTATTGTTTCTAGAATATTGTTCAAGGGTCTGTTTTTCAACAAAATAAGATTGAAATTTGAAGGCGCATTGTGACCTTATAACACCTGACAGTGTTGCTTATAAAACAAAATCGTTATCGGCCAAAATCGGAATCGGCAAGTCAGACTTTGTAGAAATCTGGGATCGGCCAAAAAACTGCAATCGGTGCACCCCTAGAAATAAACATTTGAAATATATCAGTCTGTGTGTGTAGTGAATGAATAGAATACACAAGTTTAATTTTTTGAATGGAATTACTGAAATAAATCAACTTCTTCATGATATTCTAATTTTATAACCAGCACCTGTATTTCATGAGAGACTTGTTATTTGTCTAGACTTAAAGACATTCAGCACATTTTGGATGATTTTTCCTTTTTCTTTCAGCGAACTCACCTGAAATATCTGGGTATTGTTTTACACCGCATGTACCGGTACTCCTGACGCAACTTGGGCTCGGACCTGAAGCTTCAGGATTACAAGACTGCAGCACCGATCTTAGGCTGAAAATCCACGGGTCCATCTGTGTGTTCATCGTATTCTGCAGCCAAAGGCGATGCCGTCAAAGCAGACTAAATGATCACGGTGTCATTAGAGCTTCAGTCACAATGAGCAGCAAAGAGCCAAAGTCCAAGCAGCTAAAAAATACTTACAAAAACACGCAGCTTCTATAGTTTACAAGAAGAGATCAAAAGATTGAGCAGACAAGAACAAGACGCTGAGGCAAGACAACTTCATTTCAAACAGCGATTGTCCTCCAACCTCAGTAAATGTAACGATCTCTCCAGGGTTTAGCTGTTTTATCAGTCAGACAGATACGGCTGTTTGAGTTAACCTTCTGTCCGACTCAGAGCACTGGAGAAAACGAGTGTTTTCCCAGAAATGTCAACGTAATCTTTCACAGCAGTGTTGTCCTCCTCAGCAGCTTTACTACACTCAAAAGTGATAAAACATGCGATGTAGGTGGTGTTATTGCTATGGCAACACACGTTTTACAAGGTGTTTCACACAAAACGAGATGCTCACACCTTGGCCTAAACTACAGTATCTAAATCCACACTTGTCCATGTCTAATTTATTTATAAAGCCCATTTAAAAGCAACAATGTTGACCATGGACGTCAAGAACAAACAAGAAGAATCATCAATAAAAACTTTAACAAGTATTATAAAATGAGCTAACAAGAGCACCACATATGCCCGTTGACAAACTAAAGACCTTGATTAATAACTGACCTTGATTTGTGACCTTAACCTTGAAGCTGAGTGATGCAAAGAGTACACAACTCTCCATCTAGTGATGATGTATTTGTATAAAAAGTTTGTTAAATTATCTTGAACGGATCAGAAGTTGTGGGCGGGAAGAGAGAAGGTTTACAGACGGACTGAGTAATGCGTCCGCCTTTCGACAGGCGTTTAACAACAAACTAAAACAAGAAAACATCCCGACCCTCAAACTTCAGGTGGAACTCAAACTCAACTGGAATTAAAAGCCAGAGTCAAAGAGCGGGTTTTCAGGCAGGATTTCAAAGACTCAATAGATTCTTCAATATGAACTTTCAGTACCGGCTCCAGTGGGCGGGGTTCAAATTGACATCATGCGCCTCACGATTTGGTGACGGTAAGACCTTGAAACAGGTTTAAGTACAGGGTGAGAATTTATTTTGAAGTTTCTGGTAAATAAAAAAGAATACAGATTATTTATCCATATTATTATGGGCGGCCGTGGTGTAGTGGTAATGGCAGTCGACCCCTGATCGGAAGGTTGGAGGTTCGAATCCCGCATCCGCCCACCATGTGTCGTTGTGTCCCTGGGCAAGACACTTAACCCCGAGTTGCTCCCGGTAGGTCTGGATGGCGCCTTGCAAGGCAGGCTACCACTACCGGTGTATGAATGTCTGAATGAATGGGTGGATGGCTGGTATTGTAAAGCGCTTTGGGGCTCCTCACAGGGGGCTGGAAAGCGCTATATAAATAAGCTCCATTTACCATTTACCATTAAAATGATCAAATTAAACTATACTGTATATATATATCCTAATAATGAACTTTTAATGAACCCTTAAATTTTTAAATCCCTGATTAACCAGATTCTACAAAAAACATCTATATTTAACATTTTATAGGTTTTCTTCATCATTTGATGTATTTGTACTCATTGTGTCTACTTCTATTGTTCAACTTAGAAATGTGCTTTTGTTTCTTGTTCAGATTTATTTATTCATTTTGGCTTTGTTTTAAATTTTAATTCTTGTTTGTGATTTGTACATCTGTGCATTAGAATAAAGTTGAACTAAAGGCCGTATCTCTTCTTTAAACATATTTGAGGGAAATATTCCTGTATGACTTTTCAGCTGAGTTAACTTTTACAGATTATTTAATAGTCATTAAAGTGAAAACAGGATTTCATGATAAAGCTGGCACGGTTTATTTATTTATTTTTAATCTTCACTGATAAAAAAATAATAATAATTTATTGTTTTTTATACATAAAATGATTTTAAAAGTCGTTTCCACCCTCCGTCCCAGACCAGTCCCGGCCCGTCCGTCTTCTGGGATCGGAGATTGGCCTTCATGCTCACTCAAGGCCGGGGTCGGGGCAATGGCCTTCTGCGAGTCAGCCGCTCGTATGATCCTCTGCGGTGACCAGCGGAGCTCATGCCCTGCACGGCCTGAGTGGGCTCTGGAACTCCGGTGGAGAGGGCCAGGGGGAGTCGGGGACTGGTGGAGCTCCATCTAGCTCGCTCTGAATTTTGTCATCAGCCACCAAGCACAAAAAAACGCCTGCACTTCGGCATTAGACCATTGTTGTTTTTAAAATCTTAAAAATAGATCCAATCGCTCCTCGAGTTGAGTTATTGCAAATGACGGATCTCGTGTTGTGAAAATTTCTCAAAGCCCTAATGACTCCACCCCCTGACCAATCAGTGACCGACAGTGTTCTGACGTCACATTCTGGTGCTGGTTCGGCCCGGCTGGAACCCCAGAGACAAGGGTACCGGTACTGAAAAAAGGGACCGGTTCTACGAACAGTGGAAAAGCCTTGAAACTGTGCCGAGTCAAGCTTAACCGTGCTGTACCGTTACTAATGGAAAAGGGGCATTAGAGCTCAAGGCCCG
Source organism: Garcialebias charrua (assembly GCA_038048925.1). Taxonomy (NCBI): domain Eukaryota; kingdom Metazoa; phylum Chordata; class Actinopteri; order Cyprinodontiformes; family Rivulidae; genus Garcialebias; species Garcialebias charrua. Next base: position 48,452 of record JBBPBX010002877.1, read on the forward strand.
AGGGCCAAATATGGCCCTTGTTAATATCTTATCCTGCCCACAAGATTTTTATTTTTATTTTATTTTTATTTTTTTGCTTCGCACTTTACTTTAAAAAAACTGACACTTCTATTTAGTGGAGACGTCTTATGACAGCCATCCAACTTTGAAACCATCAAAGATTTGTTTGAATATTTTAGTAATCTTTGATTTTGATGCAGAACCACAGCAAACATAAAACCAATAAAAAGATGTCAGGTATCTGACTGGAGTTAATGTATTGACTGAAAGTGGTCCTAGGTTTGAACTAAGTCTTTAATTTTGGCCACCTTTGTAACGGAGTTTGACATTCTTGGCTTAGAAGATTAAAAAAGTCAAACGTCCAGTTAAATAACTGGTTTCCAGGCCATTTCAAACTTTAAAATGGAGTAAAAGAATCTTAAAACCATTAGGAAAATGAGCTGGCAGCCTGTATGAATCTGCTAAAACTGGAGTGAAGTAGTTATGCCTCCTGGTACCAGTTTAAAGATGTGCAGCAGCATTCTGGACTATCTGAGGGCGATGAAGAGGCGACTGTTCAAGGCCAGCATATCAAGAGTTGCAGTAGTCAATCTAGAGGAGATGAAGGCGTCGATAAGAGGTCTTCAACACAGTATAGAAGAATACTGTAATCAAAGGCAGCAGTGATTTGGGATTTCTAATCACTTCAATCAATATTAAACCAGTATGATTCACTCATCAAACCCTTTCTGGCATATTTTCACATTCTTTAATTCGACTCTCTCGCCTTATCGTCAGGGGGAAATTTGGGGTTTTATCGTCCAATGCCAGTTCATTTCATCTTCCATTTCTCCTCAAGTACGGTAGCCCACCGACTGCTAATCCCCTATTAAAGTTTCACATGAAGCTTACGAGTGTGAGAACGAGAGCAAGAGACATTGATTGGTTAAACCAGTAAGGTCGGTAAACCATTCATCCAGGTGGAATCTGAGAGGAAAGTGTCGTTTACGCTGGAATGTCTGATAAGCGGCGGTCTGCGTGACCCATCAGCAGCCAAAGGCTTGTTTACCTGAGCTGTAGCTGTCTGTGGAGGACTGGGAGATCGAGCGGGACAGGGAGCGCCGGCCAATCTTGGAGGGACGCTTGTTGAACTCCTGCTTCTGGTCTGCGAACTGGATCTGCAGGAAGGACAGGCGTACAGATGTCAGAACTGCTGCAAGACACTTAAAAGTCTAGCATTTGTTGTATAAATGCATATCACCCACCACCTTTTGCACAAAATATACAATATCAGTGACTGTGAGACACAATGTTAACTGGAGAAATTGCATTTCCAGTGAAAATGCAGTATGAATGCTCATTGCAAAAGTACTTGCTGAAAAACAGCTGAAATTGACTAAAAAAAACTGCTGAAATGTAGCTGAAATACAAATACAAGAACAATCCTAAATTAGCAGAAGAAAGCATAAAGAACACATATTTGCTGAATTAAGTTTAAACAAGCAGAAATGAGCATTAGGAAATTGGCAACAACAAAAAAACAAAAACAAAAACGCTGACATAAGCCAAACAAAATAGCTGAAATGTAGTTGAAAAGACAGGGAAAAAAAAGCTTAAATTACTAGAAGGAAGTGGAAAGAACTGAAAGGAGCTCATAAAATGTGGAATTAGTTGAAAAAGCTCAAATAGCGCCAAAAGAGTTAAATATTAGCTGAAAGAGCAGAAAATGCTTAAACAAGCACAAAAAAACTGAAAGGCTCATAATAAGCTGAAGTTAGTACAAATTAGAGATGCACCGATCCGATACCAGTATCGTATCGGTCCCGATACCAGCATAGTTTAAGTATCGGGTATCGGATCCAACCTGCCGATACTTTCCGATCCAGCTTCAAAGAGTATTTGTGTTCAATCACATTCTGTGACTGCTTTAACAGTGTCCGAGTTAAACCCAATGACAACACTTTGGGCCTCACGACAGGAAGAACCTAAACTTTAACAGTGAACAGGAGGCATGTCTTCACCACACACGTCCTTACTCATGGTTCAGTTGGAAAAACTAAAAAAACGCTAAGCATGATGGGAAAGACAACATAGCCACTCCCCTTAACCAGTAAGGCAGTGGGTTTTGTTGTCTTTCCCATAATGCTTAGCAGTATTTTAGTTTTGAAAACTAAAATACTGCTAAGCATTATGGGAAAGACAACAAAATTCACTGCCTTACTGGTTAAGGGGAGTGGCTATGTTGTCTTTCCCATCATGCTTAGCGTTTTTTTAGTTTTTCCAACTGAACCATGAGTAAGGACGTGTGGGGTGAAGACATGCCTCCTGTTAGCTGCTAAAATTTGTGAGGTTCCTGTGGTTAGGCTCAGAGAGTCTTTATTGGATGTCTCACAACATGTTGAAATAAATGCTCTCAGCTCAAAATCTTTATTATACGCAATCGTATACTTGAACGGTATCGGATCGGAAAAGTATCGGTATCGGTTGATACTCAGTTTTTAAGTATCGATATTGGATCGGAAGTTAGAAATGTGGATCGGTGCATCCCTAGTACAAATACTAGAAGTTAATTAGAGCCAAAGTCGCAGAAATGAACATGAAAAACCTGAATTTATCTGAAAACAGCTGAAATTAGCTAGAAATGCTAAAAAGATAGCTGAAAATGTAGAACAAGCTTAAATTAGCAGATGAAAGCAGAACGAACATGTTTGCCCAATTGGGTAGAAAGAAGCAGAAATTAGCACAAAAAGGGGAAAATATCTGGGGGGAAAAGTGAAATTAGCAAACAAACAGCTGTAAAGTAGCTAAAAATAGGCAGAAAAAAGCTTAAATTACCAGAAGGGAGTGGAGAGAGAACATTTTTGCTGAATTAAGCTCGAAAAAGTTGAAATGAATGCAAAAAATGCAAAAATAGCTAAAATTTACATAAAATCAGCTAAATATGTAGTAGCTGAAACAGCAAAAGAAGCTGAAATGAAGAAATAAGCTGAAAGGAGCATAATCAGCTGAAATTAGCAGAAATAAGCTGAAAGCACAATATAGCTGAAAAAATAGCTGAAATTAGCTGAAAATAGTTTAAATTTGCACAAGGAAGCTGAAAGAAGCTGCAGAACAAAAATGTGAAAGGAGCAGTAAAAGGTTGTAAACACATCTAAAGATATGAAGGATGTAAAATGAGCTCAGTTCATTTTCTATGAGGAAAAAAATGTCAGAAATGGCTAAATAATCCATTGCATTCTGTTTGTCAAGTGTCTGCAAGGTCTGCTTTTTAAACAAGCGGATCGGACCGACCACGAGCTGGAAATAAGGACGATAAAAAAGGCAAAGGAGAGGAACAGAAGCAGCACGGTCTGCACAGAAACACCAGCTTCGAGTTTTCTCTCCCTTTGAAAGATAAAAGAGACAATAACTTTATTATCGCCCAGAGGGACAAGGCCAGGCAAGGTGCCACAGCTCCTGCCTCTAAAACGAGGGCACCATCCTATCATGTTCCACTCTTACATCAGAGCTGATAGCTGGTGCATCATAATTCATCCACCGATAATTCAGAGAACAAATGGCTAACCTATTATCACAATAAACCCTGCAACGAGAACAAATCATCTTACTGTGATTCCCAGGGTTAGAAAACGTTGATTTTTTTTATTATTTCAGTCATCCTGACATGAACTGTTGCTGAACGCCACCCACAGGGAGCCATTCAAAAGAGCCTGGTCTGAGAGAGAATTCACCTACGCCACAGCCACTTTGACAAAAGGTGGAAAAAAAAGCTTTCAAGGGTTGATAAAAAGCTGCTGCGTGCGTCATTCTTTGTAACTTCGATATTAAAAAAGGCTCATCTTGAAGAACGCTCTTGAACAAAGAAGTCACAAAGTGCAGTGCTCTGCAAACGGTTTAGTGTCTAGAAGCAGAAGATAAACATAAAGTAAATTAATAATTGGTGTGACCACATATAATCAGGTGTCTAACATATTACACCCAACTGGAGCTGATGATTATAGTTTTATATGTAAGTTTAAACATTTATAGGAGGTTAAAAAAGCAGTGTTGAACCCGAAGGCTGCTAACGAGGTGAGGCGATGTATGTGTCAAACACCATGGCAGAGAACAACAACAAGGCAGAATTATACGGAATGACGAGGTCTTTCCTGGGGATGGGCAGGTATTTCAAAACATTTAAGTGTATTACCATATTTTCTGCTGTACATATCGCACCCCCCTATAAGTCGCATCAGTCCAAAAATGTCTAATGAAATGGAAAAATCCATAAATATGTTGCTTCGCCGTATACGTCGCATCTATTATGCATCACCACTGACGCGTCACATTTGTTATGCATCACCGCTGATAACCCGGAACTGTGGGCCAGTGTTGTGCCAAAAATCGATTGGCTGCCAATGGCGGCCACAGGAGCATGCACGGGAGGACTTTAACAAGAATTTAACAAGATTAACACTAAAAACATGTATTTGTTTGCTCAGAATTAAAGGTGTATCTTAGTCTAACTTTTTCTTAATAAATGCACTTTGACGGTCAAATCAGCTGCATTTTCAAAAGCCGATACGCAAAAGTAGGCACATGCATGGGAGGACTCGCTGTGCATTTCTTCAAAATTTAACAAGATAACCACCTAAATAAAATTATTTGTTTGCTCGACATTATAGCAAAGGTGTGTCTCAGTTGAACTTTTACTTAATAAATGCACTTCAATGGTCCAATTAGCTGCAATTCGTCGGGGCAGCGCCAAAAAATGAAGCTGATTTGACGGTTGCGCCATGCAAGCTGGACGACTGTGGCAGGCTATGTCAAGCCTATTGTGTCAATAGCCATTTTACTTGACACAACGGCATGCTATACAACTTTGCTGACATCCAGTGGTTGAAAAATGGCAGTGTTTACTCTAAAAAAAGTTAAGTCCGAATGTGTCGTACCGAAACGGTTTGGTACACCCACGTGTACTGTTACACCACTAATATCCATGATGCTGATCTCATGCTGCTGATTATTTCTTGTTGCCGAGTTCATTGGTCCTCATCTGTTCGCGCGAACCCATGTTCGTGCTGCTGTTGTTTTGGGTGCATCGTTTTTGTACTGTTGGTGCTTACTGTATTCTCGGTCTTATGTATTCTTAGTTTAGTGAATGTAGTATATTCCTAGTTCATGACTTGGATCTCACCAATATCTTTTTTTTTTTACAATTTGTGTTTTTGTTGGATGCAACTGGGACCCTGTGTACATAGTTTCGTTCAACCTCATGTACCACGTGTGGCGTGCATGACAAATAAATCTCTGACTCTGATAAGTTTCAGGGAATGCAAATTATGCACACACAAAAACGTGACTTATACGTCGAAAAATAAGGTAGACATTTAGCCTAGTTAAATCAACTTAATTGTTTGAGTCTTTCTTATTAAAAAAAGGATAGTGACCCAATCAATCCTTAATGGGGATTTCTTCTTTTAGGATGCTTTTATTTTGATAGTTTGTTTGACAGCATTTACCGTTCACACCCATCCATCCATCCATTGTCTCTAACCGCTTCTTCCTTTATCGGTCACGAGGTTCACTGGTGCCCATTTCAAGCAGTCACTGTGCAAGAGGTGGGGGACACCCTGGACAGGTCTCCAGTCCATCACAGGGACACAGAGACAAACGAGACAAAAAAACCACACTCTCACTCACACCTAGGAACTATTTAGAGTCACCACCAATCAGCCTAACATGCATGTTTTTGGTCTGTAGGAAGAAACCGGAGTACCCAGAAAAAGCCCATACAGTACATGCACGGAGAGAACATGCAAACTCCACCCAGAAAAGTTGCAGGCCAGAATCTGAACCGGTGACCTTCTCGCAAAGAGGCAAAAACTCTACCAACTGAGCCGCCCATATCATAAATTTGTTTTGATACCGTTCACACCCCTCCAGTAAATAAATAAATAAATAAATGGTGTAAAAACCAATCAGAATGTCACAGCCACTGTGGTTTATTTTGAAAGGGTTATGAAGTGGAAGCTATGGTCATGGGCTCATATTTACTGCTGGAGTACAAGCATTCCCCTCCACGCTCATCCATCCGACCAGTGAAACCGAAGGACCCCTGGCTAGCAGAATTATCAACAGCAGACATGTCTCCAACTAAAACCTTTGTTTCATTACAGGGATTTTCAGCTGCAGGAACCAGGGTGAGTACCGTGAACCTTAATTCACTGCAAGTTCATCATTTCACAGTTTAAAACGAAAACATGAAACCTGCAACGGTCCTAAACCTTGAAGCAGCAGAAGAGGAAAAAAAATTAACATAGTTAAAGAGTGTGTTGCTCAAAATACGAAATTCTGGTTCAGGCAAAGACTCCAAAGCAGACAAACAATGGGAAATTTTGAGGACCGTATAAACAGGTCAACCAAGGAACTTCAGTGCCGCAGTGAAAAGAAACATTAGGTTTACTTTCTTTAGAAATCCCTAAAAAGGTCCAGTGGTGTCCTCAGCTTAGAAGAGGCATAAACCTGTAGACCCACCATCCACTGAGGTCTGATCAGCCCACACGCTGATTTGGAAACAAGGCCCAAGAACTCAATAATGGAGAACATGGGTGCAGGTGCTCTGGACTGTACCAGAAGGCAGTTTGTTCACCAAAGAGCAGCAGACTGAGTCCTCAGCACTGAAAAATACAAGCACATTGATATCCAAGGTGCAATGCCATCAGGGAGGGGTCCAACTGGTCCTGAATTTTATCTGTAGCTGAAAAATGACCCTAAACAATGTTACATGTATTAGGAACTCCCTTCAACATAAACAAAGAGGAGCCCTAAAGGCGATAGTACCGGTATGTGAGACTAAACACACCTACGATTACATCCATAAGAGAGAGAGAACTGAGTCAGCACAACTACAGGCTGGACATTATCTACAGTCCCAGCTCTACGCTCATGCTTTTCTTCAGTTCACTGACCCAGAGATCTGACATAAAGAGGTCCATTATGCAACATAACCCACAGACGACATCCAACACACACACAAGCCATGTCCTTACACTACAACTGTCAAGACCAGCGCAAACCCTTTAACCACAGTAACGTCCAGAGCGACTGCCATTAGCTGAAGAGTCCTCCGTTGTAATTTCAGATGCTAAATGTCACGGCGTCAGGTTCCAACTACCCTCAGTAAGCCGGGCCAATCTACCTGGTCATCTCTCCTTACCTTTTACACACAGGGCTCACCATCTTTCTGTTTGTTCCAGTGTCATGTGTGAAACTAGTCCAGTGTACATCTGGGGGTGCAGCTTCAGAACAAGTGTGACGAGTTATTTTCTCTAAGAATGAAGACGTACCTGCATCTCACCGGAAGCACCTAAGCTCTTTATTTCCTGTCCTCTGTGCCCACAGATTTGTCCCTTGTGTTCCAGTATTGAGTTAACCTTCATTATTCAAAGGTCATTAGGCTCCCGATGAGTCTACATTCATCCAAACAGAGGAGAAACAGATGGAGGATCGTAAATGTGACGTACATAAACGAAGGAACAGCATTTGTTGTTCCAAAGAGAGCAGATCTTGAAATTACAATGATTGAAATTGTTTTGTTTTGTCATTCTAGGTAAACCACTGACATTCCTTCTGGCAGTAGCCCCAGTTTTAAGTCCTAATCTAATCTCTGGTAATCTTTTTTCCAACAAAATATGATGATTGATCCACCCCCCCACCCCCAATCCTAAAATGACCTTCAGCCATTCAGTGCAGTTCAGAGTTTTGAAAGCATTTAACATTTAACCAATAAATCTGGTAGCCGATGGTCCCATTGTTTCCTGTTAGGGGTTAGGGATGTTCAGACTGATCATATAAATATTATACAGCAGCAGTGACTGAAAAAATAAATCACTTCTAGTGGCATTAATACTGGGGATGAACAATATTATTGGCATGGTATTGGTATTGGCCAATATTAGCGATAAAGTTAAATATTGGCCATTCCATCAAAATAACTCACCAATATAAAAGGCTTCTGTTTTAAGTAAATTTTTTATATAAGAAACTGTCAAGTATATCTATTAATGCACTACTACTTGTGTGCGTTTTACTTGTCGCTTATGAACAGGTTAGATCTGTGAAAAGTTACAAATGTGCACTGTTTGAGTGTTGTCATTGTGTTAGAGAGAGTAAATGTCATGAATAAATTTGACATTAAACATAATCCAAGTTGAAGTGTTGCATCATTTTCAGCCCCATTTTTGGCATCTGCATTTGGTAGCAGGCCAAAATGACAAAGACCATGCAGAATGATGTCATATTTTAATTCCACAGCAGAGAAAGCTATGTCTAGGGGAAACAATATTGGTATTGGGATTGGGTATCGGCCATGTAGGTTTATTATATTGGCATATCGGATATCGGCCAAAGATCCAATATTGTGCATCCTCTTATTTGTTTGCAACAATGCAGCCCAAACTTGGTTAAATCACATAATTTAAAGACATGTATGTCATACATTGGTATACTTTTTTCATTCAACCTTTATTTAGGCAGGTTAATCTCATTGAGCCTTGAGGACTCATTTACTAGAGAGACCTGTCTACAAACTAAAGAATGACGACAACAGCAACAGTAGAATTTCCTTGAACAATCAACAATAGACAAACATAAGAGAGAAATAGTTTTTTTTTTTGTTTGTTTGTTTTGTACTCTTACTCTTGAGACTTTGGTGATGTGCTGTCTTTACCTCTCCCTCCATTTGACTATTGTACAAAAGTACAAACAAAATGCTTTTTTGTTGTTGTTTGATTATGATAAATGTTTTTTTAAATGACCCCTAGTTTCCAGCTTATTCCCATAAAGTTTCCAGTTTTTAACATTTCCAGTGGTCCCATACTTCACTTCACATGGAAAATTACTGGAAATTTACCGTCCCTTTCCACCCATATGTGGCTACAGATGTGAAGTGATGCTGCGCCGTCTTCCTCATGTTTAATCAAGGAGCATACATAATAGTTTTAATAAATCAAACGTCAAGAACGTCACTGAAGTGTTGGTCTCGACAAGAGACAACTCTTTTTTGTACTTAAACGACCTAAAAGAAAACTGTAAATTGAATACAAATAATGACTATTTAAGTTTAAAATGTATGCATAACATTCGTGTTTAAAAAAATATATAAATATAGCAGGACTGTGGGAGTGCTCTTTGCAGGATTATGAACTTAGCTGAAGCCAAGAAGTCGATCATTAACGGAAATGCTCTAATGTCAGAAAAGTAGATTTAAGCTGGTAAAGATGGGACATTACTGTAATAAATTACAGTGTAGATGGTGGATTTGAATTTAGGTGGGGTTAAGAGTAAAAATACTGATGGCAAGATTATTTCAGATCTCACTGAAAACAGTAAGAAAAACGTTGGTGCGATAAGAACAGAAATTCAACTGGAAACAAAACAGTTAATTTAGTTTAAGGATAGGGTTATGTACGTGTACAAAAAAAAAACATTTTTATCACATAGAATGTAATGTTTAGCAACTTCCAGGAACAGATGATTCTCAGAAGATGATTAAATCTTTTAAACATTAGCTTGATTTGTGTTCAAACATCAAACCTCTCAGCCCTAAAACCTGGTCACAGAAATCCATGTTCACTGAACAATACAGTACTGTCTTTTTAATGGTTTGTTGTATTTAATCTACTTGGACTTTAACTAGATTAGATTATTTAAAAGATTCTGACGATACAACAACCTTTAGCTAAAAATACTGTGCCTACAAGGTGTGTGCTTTTAAAATATATTTCAAACATGATCTAACCAACTACTTCTTATAGTAAATATCCAATAATGTTAAAATACTCAAGTAAAAGTACTATATGTGATGAATATTTGTACTTATGTTCATTTCTGCTATGAAAGCTTAAAAGCTGATTTTCCCCACTACTGTATTTTTGCTTTTGCAACAAAATTGCTGTTGTTAAAGTGTGTAGAAAATAAAAATACTAAAAGAGATATGGGTTCTGGGTACTAACGTTGTGTTTGGACGTCATCGTGGGTCGCATAAAAACAGTTGAGACTGTGTTGAAATAATTTCCAGAAAGCTATTTTCATTTTTACCAAAATATCAGAGGCAATCACTAAAATCAGTAGCCATAAATGGATACAAAGTTGTCATTTTAAATAATTGGCCTATTAGAAATGCTTTAAAGCATAATGTTATTGGGGATATAAGTACCACATAGTTTTTGTTAATGCAAAACCAAATTATTCCTGCTGCACAAAACTTTTGCAGGAACAATATGATGGAAAACATGACAGCTTTTGTCAGTAACTTTTAAAACTGTAGGCTCTTTTAACAAAAATGCCCCTCAAAAAATGTTGAACTTCTTCTAATCTCAATTTTCTTTATAAAGCATTAACAAGATTGCACAACAATGTTTAGGCACACCATGTGAAGAAAATACATGAAAGTGTCAGGTGTTCCAGTATTTTTCCACATTTTTTGTCCTATTCACATACAGTAATAGGACAAAATTGATTTTTGTGTAGTTTTCTAAATAAATATGTGTTTACTCAGCTGTAAAGCACAGAGCTGCAAAACACACACTTGTGTCTTCACAGCTGTTTCCTGCTGGCTGTTCGGTCTGTAAACACCTCCCTTCAAGCTGGTTTTTGTTTGAAATACGGTAATCGAGTTACCGTAATCAAAATTTCTCATTTGACTAGAAAGTAATACGTTCACTTTAAAACATGAGTTGATGTTGTGCTTTTTAAAGTTAAAATTTAGGTTCCTTCAGACCAGAAATGAATGCTCTTTATGAATGAGGTGGTTAAGATCTTAAGCCTCCTGCTGCCCTTGGGTTAAAGGGCCACAGGGGTCAGTTTGGCTGAAGGGTAACACAGGGTTGAGCTTCCTGAGTTGTGAGCCGAATTCTTCCTCGCATTAATTCATGTAACTCATATTTTACTCACAAACGAACACATTTCATTAGAAATCATCATACAGTACTTTAGTTGGTAAACGACCAATTTCCCCTGCAGAGGTTTTAAACACAAAAGTAAACTTTACCAAACGTTTCTACAAAAAAAATAAACTGTCCTGACCTGACTGAGTATTATTGGATTTGGTACCTGGATGACTGAGCATGAACTTTGTTTACTAAAAGTGACATTTGATTACCGTAATAAGAAACCATGAACCGCTCTATAAAGAGTATTACCGTACTTTCCGGTCTATAAGCTGCTACTTTTTTTCACAGGCTTTGAACCCTGCAGCTTAAACAATGATGCAGTTAATTTATGGATTTTTTTTTAATGGGCTAGCAAGCCAAAAAATGTACAGGTGACCCCCGACCTACGACCCCATCGACCTGCGAACCACGGGACCTACGAACATATCATATTTAATAAAAATATGAAATTACTGTATTAAAAAAAAAAAAAAAATTTTTTTTTTTTTTTTTGTGTTTTTGTGTTTAAATGTTCTTAATTTCATGTTCTGGTTGTTTTAAAGGCTTTATAAATAATAATTATGATAAAAAAGATCATTTCTGATCATTTTTGAGCAATTTCTGAGCAATCTTGGGCAACAGGAAGTAGGTCTTCAGTTTACACGGTCACAAATTAATGTAGAACACCGGACGCCATCTTAGGTTAGCTGCCGAGAGCCGGACGAAGACTGGTGACCAGGATGGCTTCATATGGATTAATTACTAGCTGGAAACGTCTCTGTGAACTCTGTGGATGTCTCAGGCAGCAGCGGATTTATCGCCGATCGTGCCAGGCCGCCGTGCGAACACCTCCGGCCGGCCTGGCTACACCTCCGGCCTGGCTAGCTCCAGAAGCTAACACGGGAGCTAACACGGTAGCCGGCCGAAGACTGGTGACCAGGATGGCTTCATATGGATTAATTACGAGCTGGAAACGTCTCTGTGAACTCTGTGGATGTCTCAGGCAGCAGCGGATTTATCGCCGATCGTGCCAGGCCGCCGTGCGAACACCTCCGGCCGGCCTGGCTACACCTCCGGCCTGGCTAGCTCCAGAAGCTAACACGGGAGCTAACACGGTAGCCGGCCGAAGACTGGTGACCAGGATGGCTTCATATGGATTAATTACGAGCTGGAAACGTCTCTGTGAGCTCTGTGGACGTCTCAGGCTGGAGCAGGAGCTACAGATTGATCGCGCCGCCGCTCCAACACCAGCTCATGGCTTGGCTAGCAGAAGCTAGCCAGCTAGCTAACACAGGTCTGGAGCAGCTGCGGTGGTTCACTGGCCGGCCGCCGCGCTGCTCGGCCCCGACAACAATCAACGCATGGCAACCTAAGATGTCGGCTTTGACCATCTCAAAGTAAGAAAATATATTTTTATTTATTCTGTAAATGTGAATAGCAATGTTTAACATTACAGTACACTACTTTACATGCTTAAATGTGTGCGCGCGCTCCGTTAGCATGATAAATAAAGGTTGAATGAATGAATGAATGAATAATTTTTTTTTTTAAATATAATTTTCACCCCCTACCTACGAACGGATCGAGCTGCGAACCGTTCTTAGGTCCCTAACTCGTTCGTAAATCGGGGGTTCCCTGTATACAGGTGCACAACAACCTGGACGGGTGGTGGGCTTCGTCGCTGCAGGGTAGGCCTGCCGAACTGGAACCTGTATAAATAAAGACTTTTTTTTTTTAAATCTGACCAATTAAATTACCGAATAGGTCACAGTCGAACCAATGAAACGGGAAGGAGAGCTTTTGCTCCACTGAGGTCAAGCTTGCAGCAGGAGGAATATGGAGAGAACGATCAATGACTTCCTGGTAAGTTACTGTATTGTTATTATTTTTTTAACCAGCTGTGTTAAAAGCATTGTTCAGAAAATACTTTATGTATGTTGCCGGGGAGTGGTGGCACTGAGGTTAGAGAAGGTGGGCCTGTGATCGGAAGATCGCTGGTCATTTCCTGATACCGACAACATCAAAATGTGGGTGGGATTGGTTGAGCACCCACACCTGTCTCCGCCCTCATTTGCCCCACTATGGGCCCTTGAGCAAGGCCCTTAACCACCACCATCTGCTCCCCTGAAAGCCCTCTCTCTGCACCAAACAGAGGGCTGTGGTATCTCGGTGGTCTGTGGTTGCATCAGGAAGGGCATCAGACGTAAAAACAATTGCCAAAGTCTTCGTGCAACTCAGTTCCCTGTGGTGACCCCTGAAGAAGGGAGCAGCCAAAAAAGTAAAAATGTGTGTATGTTACCAGTACATATTTAATTAAAAGTTTAAAAAATCTCTCTGTGTAAACATCTCATGTGACAACGTGAACACCCGCAGCTTGTACACAAGTGTAGCTTATATGTGTACAAAATTTTATTTTATTTATTTATTTATTTGTGTGTGTGTGTGTGTGTGTGCGTGACTAGCTTATATTCAGGTGCGCTCTATAGTCTGGAAATTATGGTAAATTAAATCATCAGCTCTCTCTCTGCTGCTTTGTCGACAAATATAAATCTAATCTGTACAGATGTGTTTAGTAGCAAAACGTTAACTTGTCAGAATCCACCCGTCCATTTTTCTACCACTTATGATCCACGGTCAGTCCAGGAGGAAGATGCAGACATCTCTCATCCCAGCTCCTCCTGATGGATGCCAAGAGCTTCCAGGCCTGAGATGAGACTAATGCCCCTTTTCCACCGGTCAGCTCGGGTCGGTTATTGCGTAATATGTGCGTCGCAGACACCCACTTTACGCCATCTCCACCGGATATTCAGAGCTGCGCCGCGCCAGATTTCTGGTCTCGTTTCTGAGCAGTGACTACTCGCGCTGATGTACGCCGGGAGGAGGAATGTGTGTGGACTGAAGCTGCTTTCACTGAAGCGAGGGAGCGAACACGGAAGTACTGTAAATGATTAACACGGTAAAAACAATTATTTGTTTTTAAAATAATAGCAAAGATGGGTCTTCAGCTGAAGGTGTCATTAATAAATTCACGTAGTGGTCAAAACTGCAGGATTTTAAAAACTAGGATTGCCGCGCGCACGCGCTGTATTTCCTCAAAATGTAGCCAAATAAACAGATATAAAAATATATTTCATACTTGACTGTTTAGCAGGAGTGTTCCTGAGCTGAACAGCTCCTTAATAATGTCACGTAGTGGTCAAATCTGCTGCATTTAAATTGTTTTGTTTTGACTTCTTCCAAACCTCAGAAAATAAATGATAAAAAATCGCATTTTATTTAAATAACTCCAACAGGTTACGGTTTGTACATGAACATCTTGTGATTACATTCTGTTAGTAAAAAAAAAACTGCACAGAAGGGGTACAAAAAAGCTGTGGAAACAGAACTGACCCGACCCGACCCGAATTGAGCCGATCTGAGCTGATCTGATCCGACCCAAGCCGAGCGGTGGAAAAGGGGCATTAATCTCTCCAGTTAGTCCTGGTTCTGCTGGGATCTCCTCCCAGTGTGACGTGTACAGAAAGGAGACCCAGAAACCAAAAGGCATCTAGCAGAGGAAAACCATTGCACAACTGGTTCATGATGTTTTAAGTGCTCTATAAATAAAACGGTATGGTATGTTATGGTATGATATTTTGCTAACAGTCTGACATACGCACACTCTTGCCTTTGCTGTTCAGCATTGATCATGTCTGCACTGTCATGCACTTTGGTTTATTTTAAAAATTCAACAGTTCAAAAATTACTAATCAGTCACCTGCACTTCCTGCTAATCTAAGTTAAATAACTGAAAACAAAGTTCACTGGCTTTGATGTTTGCATAATTATTTTTTGCAAAAGGCATTCCACGAGTATTTTCTACATAATGTGTTGGAACAAGTCGCATACTAAACCCCGAGGCTTGTTGGCGGCAGCAGCAGCCTCTCCGTCGAGCTCGGTTCATTAAATTACTGCTGGGGCACAAATAAATCTCAGCAGTGTGTCACTCCCTTATGGAAAAGCCGTACAAAGAATCCACCGGAAGCCAAAGGAACACTGACGTAAAAAGCCCATTGTTGTGGCATCTTGTTACCTGTCCACTTAGTCTTGGCACTTCAAGTAAAAACAGCCCGTTCAGTCTCCCAGACTAAACAGGAGATGTTTTGTTCCCCTGCACACAGCGATCCACGGAGGACTTATTCAGGCTTTCTTCACATCACATCAGCCGTTTTTGTTTTAAACTTGCTACAACTCCCTCTGCTAATCTGATCCAGAACACCAAGTGCACCGCGGTTAATTAGGCTCACGTTGTTGACAACGCCATTGGGCACCACGTCTAAAAAGCCGTGGACGTGTTTCTCAGTTCTTTCAGCAGCTATTCCTGGTTTACTGCTGTGTTTGTGCAGGAAAGAAACTCAGGAACCGACTCGGACACTGACGTGTCTGCTCTGTTTTATAAATATTCTGTTTTCGTCAATCCGTCTCTTTCGTCAGTGTTTTCTTCAATCACAGCTTCACTGTATATGAAACTAAAAAAAAGATGAGACATGTCCCCGCCTCACCTGGATCTGTACTCATCCTTCAGGTTCAACTCAACCTGATCTGTGGACAAACACAACTAAGATGGAGCAGTTTGTTGCTCATCGTTTCCTAATGCAGCTTTTCCAGGAGGCCTTTTTAAAAGGAACTCAAGATGGTTCTCTCGTAGTTTATTCTGAAAGGATTATAAAATGGAAACTAGTAGGGATGCACAATACTGTATCGAATTTTTGGCCGATATCCTATATGCCGATGAGTCAAAACTTAGTTGGTCGATAACCGATACAGATATATTTTTTTCTCCTAGACCTACTTACAGAGACTACATAGCTTTCTCTGCTGTGGAATTAAAATACAAGATTTGGCCTGCTACCAGATGCAGATGCCAAAAAGGGGGCTGAAAAAGATGTAACACTTCAACTTGGATTATGTATAATGTCAAATTTATTCATGACATTTACTCTCTCTAACACAATAACAACACTCAAACAGTGCAGATTTGTGAATCTTCACAATGCTAGTGGAATTGAACCCACAACTTCTCTAACCACTCAGCCACAGCCGCGACAAGACAAAGACAAGACAAGAAACAATTACCAACAAGTTCAAAGAGCACAAACCAACCCCATCTTTCCATTGTTTCCTGAAGGTTGATTAAAATAGATTGCATGGCACTACTAAACTTTCATGTAGAAATGAGAGATGTTGACAACCATTTTTTGATAAGAAAACCTCTTCAACAAGACTCAACAGATCATCTTTGGGTTGCCATGGACGATTTTCCAGATATCGCCTTCCCAAACCTTTGCAACAATCCCATAAATAACTCAAAATTTATAATAGCTGAGCTGACAAAAATTTGGTTAACCTAGTTGCACTTTGTAGCACTTTGAGATTTTTGTTAATGAAAAGTGCGTTATAAACTAAATTCATTATTATTATTATTATTATTATGTTCTGCACTCAGGCAACAAGAAAGATCTGGACGAACACAAAAACAGGCTCTGGTAGAGGCCTAACTTTAACAGAAATGCCAAATTTAGGCCTGCTGGAATAATCAATTAATCAATTAATCGCATGATAAATGAAAATTATCAACCTCATTTTCATTTTTCGGCTTTATCGTTTCTTTATGTCTCTTCCTACTGAAGACACTGGATGACTAAAGGCTCAACTCCGGTGCTCTTCACTGACCCCCTCCCTTTCTCTTTTGTCTCTTTTCTTTAAAATCCATTTTAACCATCCAAAATTGCGTTTTTGGAATGTTACATGCAGCTAAGCTGAGAAGCTAAGCTACGAGCTAACCTAACAGGCCAACCTCGGGGAAAAAACCTCCGTCATGTTGAAGCTCCAAAATTCACGGTTGAAGCATGTGCCTTTGTGTAAAAAGTTGTTTTTCTCAAAAAGAAGCCGAGAACTTGTTTACTATTTTTTTATTAAAAGCTTTGTGTGAAAAACGCTACGCTAAAGAGTTCAAACCACAAAGAGTGTCCGCCATTTTAAGAACCGAAAAAAGTAATGAGACAGCCCATGTCACGTCCAGGGGCCTCCCTCCCATTTTTCTTAAAGAGACACTGCTCGCTCCCTCACTATCAATTCTTCAGCTCAAACGGTCTTGTACTGCCATCTAGTGGTCAAGAAAAGTACTACATACAAAATGTATCAACATTTCTTCTTAAATTTGACAATAATTATTAATTGTCCAATTTAAAACAATATTATCGTTTATCACAATAATTTCTGAGACAATTAATCACCCAGCAAAATGTGTTATTGTGACAGGCCAAGCCAAAGTCCATCCTCAATAACGTCTTTTTTTTTTTTTTTTTGCTGATTCAGTCCGAGGAGCCACAAAAAAACTGCAGTCCCGCAAATACCACACTCCCATAGTGGAAAAAAGTTTGTTAGTGATAAGACGGTGATTAGTCTGTCTTTTTTTTTAACAGAAATGACAGACTAAAGAACAGAGTAGACAAGATAAAGACCAAGACACTTTTAGTTTATGAGCAGATAGAAAGAAAGATACTGTAATTGTAACACCTTGTTATGACACAGACTTCACATTTATCTGCCAAGTTAAATACGACACTATCACCAACACTTTGCCTGTTTGCAACTCTTGGCTGCTTCTCGTCTAGATTTATACCATCGTGAGCGAAAACATGAATGGATGATCAGTTTGCCTTCCTCTCCTTCAAACATTGGGACGAAAGAAGAAGCACCCTGACGCGTGTGCGTGTGTTATACGTATCAGAGCATGATGGGCTGCCTTAGGGACGGCTGTGATGTAAGAACATCTCCTCCTGATTTATGTACAAAGACAGGCACTCTGCATGTGACAGGACACAAACTCAGTCATGATTCAAACGTCCTCTCACGACCCTACATCAAAACACGCTCTGCTGTCACTTCATGAGATTCAGCACATGTCCAGAACATGTATAAACTGATCATCAGAGGTTCACCCACATCACCGGCTGCACCAGAAGAAGTCATTCACAGGTCCTTTGCTTCTGCATGAAGCAACGCACAATCAGCACGTGCATTCAACGTCAAAAATGCAAGATGGGGAAGAGTTCCACAAGTGTGTGGAAACTGCTTTAGCTTCAGCACTTTCATGTCTGTATAGAAAAACCTTAGCTGCAGTTTTGAGTAAAAGCTAAAATGGCATTCTCACAATAGTTTGATTATAGTTTGGTTCAAGCCCATAGAAGCAAGTGAACACAGCGTAACACTTCCCTTTAGCTAGAAGTTTTCTCCCATTAAACTTTAGCTATTATTCCGCTCCTGTGTGCCTTCAGCTATTGCTTTGCTCCTGTCAGCCTTCAGCTTCTACTCTCCTCCTGTTAGCCTTCAGCTAGTGTGCTGCTCCCACGTGCTTTCAGTTCCTGTTTGCATAGTATTCAGCTCCCATTTGCCTTCAGCTGGTATTCAGCTCCCGTTTGCCTTCAGCTGGTATTCTGCTCCAGTTTGCCTTCAGCTACTATTCTGCTCCCGTTTGCCTTCAGCTGGTACTCCGCTCCCGTTTGCCTTCAGCTGGTACTCCGCTCCCGTTTGCCTTCAGCTGGTATTCAGCTCCCGTTTGCCTTCAGCTGGTATTCTGCTCCAGTTTGCCTTCAGCTGGTATTCTGCTCGTTTGCCTTCAGCTACTATTCTGCTCCAGTTTGCCTTCAGCTACTATTCTGCTTCCATTTGCCTTCAGCAACTATTCTGCTTCCATTTGCCTTCAGCTAATATTCTGCTTCCATTTGCCTTCAGCTACTATTCTGCTCCCGTTTGCCTTCAGCTACTGTTCTGCTCCCGTTTGCCTTCAGCTACTGTTCTGCGCACGTTTGCCTTCAGCTACTGTTCTGTGCCCGTTTGCCTTCAGCTACTGTTCTGTGCCCGTTTGCCTTCAGCTACTATTCTGCTCCCGTTTGCCTTCAGCTACTGTTCTGCTTCCGTTTGCCTTCAGCTACTGTTCTGCTCCCGTTTGCCTTCAGCTACTGTTCTGCGCATGTTTGCCTTCGGCTACTCTGTGCCCGTTTGCCTTCGGCTACCGTTCTGTGCCCGTTTGCCTTCAGCTACTGTTCTGCGCTAGTTTGCCTTCAGCTACCGTTCTACGCCTGTTTCCCCTCAGCTAGTGTTCTGCTCCAGTTTGCCTTCAGCTAAAGTTCTGCTCCCATTTACCTTCAGCTAAAGTTCTGCTCCCATTTGCCTTCGGCTAGTGTTCTACTCCCATTTACCTTCAGCTAGTACTCTGCTCCTGTGCCTTCAGCTATCACTTTGCTCCTGTATTCCTTCAGCTAGTACAGTACTTTGATTATGTTGGACTTCAGCTAGTACTCTGCTTTTAGTCATCATTTTTAGCTAGTGTTCTCTTATGTGTAAGAACTCAGTTTCAGTTTCTTCGGCTTGTTTCAGCTGTCAGTCAGCACTCGGCACACAATGAATTTTGACAGAAAACTTTATGTTTCTCTTGTTTAACAGAAACAGAACAATCTGATTTTACTGCCTGAAGATCTGATGCCAGCGCTGCTGTAAAAACCATGGGAAGTAACCAGAGCGTTCCTCTCCACTTCCTGCTCCTCCGACATGGTCCGATAGACAGAATGGAGAAAAAAAAAAAAAAGCCAGAGACACTGATACCAGGGCAGAACAGGCAATGAATGATGAGCTTAGTAACAGATTAAACCCAACCTCATGACAGGGAGGGAGGCGGCGAGAACAGACAACACGTTCAGAACTTTCCAAAGCGATTGTCCACCGCTGCAAGCAGGAAGTGAGCCAAAACCACAAATCTTAGATGTATTCAGGGGGAAAAAAATGAAGTTAACGCACAACTTCTGTCGCTCTGACCCCGAAACTAATCATCAAATATTTTATTTAATTAAAACATTGTACTGCTACTTAAATCAGAACTACCGGTATATCGTTTCCCCTGTTTTTCTCTTTATTAATGTGACCAAAATATAGGAATACTTCTGTTTGTCTCTTTGCACTCAGAGGTACACAAGTACTTGATCAGTGGTGTAACGGAGTTTTGTTGTCCATAGATCAAACTAGGGCACAGTTTGGAGCCCCAAGGCTTAATGATCCCAAAGGATGTAGGTCAAATAACCCCTAATAACCCCCAGCACAGCGATCGCTCATTAGCATCCCCAAAGTCTTCTGAACTCCATTTAACTCATAATTTTGCTATAAAATATATTATGTTAAAGAGCTGATTTGAACCCAAAATATTCTAGGAATTAATAGGAAAGTTTCCAGACTACTAATCCATTTACCGTACTCATATAATCATTCACTTTCATGAGCACATGCTTTTCACTGAATTTTGAACTTTTCCACAGACCTCAGGGGGTAAAATAAATCTGTCCCCTGGAGTTAAACACAAACTAGCTATAAATGTACAGCATTAAGTTAAATGTAAAACCTTTATTTACAAAACTGAAGGGCAACACATAAGTTTAAGATTTACCAGTAAGAAAATTTAGATTTTTTTATTTATTTGGCTCTGGATTTGTATGTTTCTTTTTTATTTCTTCTAAAAAGATCTGCAGCGATTCTCAGAGGGGAAGGTACTGCCGCTCGGTTTTGGATTACAGTACTTGCTGCCGTGTACGTCGCATCCATTACGCATCACGTTTGTCACGCGTCAGCGGTGATCACCCGGAAACGTGGGTCGGTGTTGTGCCAAAAATCGATTGGCTGCCAAATGGCAACCGCTGGAGAGTGCACGGGAGGAGTTTAACAAGATTAACACTTAAAAACGATTATTGGTTTGCTAGAAATTATAGCAAAAGGTTTGTCTCAGTTTAACTTTTCCTTAATAAATGCACTTTGACGGTCAAATTAGGCCTGTCGTGATAAATCAATTAATCGCAGGATGAACAACAATTATCAATCTCATTTTCATTTACAATATTATAGTTTATTGCAATAATTTTTGAGACAATTAATCGCCCAGCAAAATTTGTTATTGTGACAGGCCTAGGTCGAATCAGCTGCATTTCAAAAATCGACTTGCGGCTGCAGGAGCATGCCGAGGGAGGACTCGCTGTGCATTTCTTCGCAATTAAACAAAATAACCACCTAAAAGCAATTGTTTGTTTGCTCAACGTTATAGTAAACGTGTGTCTCAGTTGAACTTTTCCTTAAAAAATGCACTTTAATGGTCATATAGTATGCTACATTTCGCCTGGGCGGCGCAGCAAAATGCACCTGATTTGACGTTTGCTCCAGGAGTTCCGAAGCAAGACGAAGGTGTCTTGGTATGGCATTAATAGTCACTTTTACCTATTAATGAGACACTTGGCTTGCCATATGGCTCAACGGTCCTCTAGTGGCTGAAAATGGTAGTGTTTAATATTTTCCATGTCAGAATTAATTAAATCATCAGATCTCAGCCAAAAATTTGGTTAAAAATGTGGGAAAAAACAAATAAGTCACTTTGGTGTATAAGTCGCAGGACTTAAAAAAGGTGTGACTTATAAGGCAAAAAATATGGTAAATTAATTTCCAAGATAAGGATCTACATTTAATTAGTGTGAAAGTCTTTTTGTTCATCTTCTCGTTTTCAAAAAATATATATAATATAAATATCTACCGAAGTCAGGCTCGTTTCCGGTGAGAGTTGGACTCCGCCAAGGTTGCCCTTTGTCACCGATTCTGTTTATAACTTTTATGGACAGAATTTCTAGGCGCAGCCAAGGTGTTGAGAGGATCCGTTTTGGTGGCCTTAGAATCGCTTCTCTGTTTTTTGCAGATGATGTGGTCCTATTGGCTTCATCAGCTCGTGATCTACAGCTTTCGCTGGAGCGGTTTGCAGCTGAATGTGATGCGGCCGGGATGAGGATCAGTTCCTCCAAATCCGAGGCCATGGTCTTGAGCCGGAAAAGGGTAGCGTGCCCTCTCCGGGTCGGGGAGGAGGTCCTTACCCAAGTGGAGGAGTTTAAGTATCTCGGGATCTTGTTCACGAATGAGGGAAAACTGGAGCGTGAGATCGATAGGCGGATAGGTGCAGCGTCCGCAGTGAAGCGGGCGCTGTACCGGTCTGTCGTGGTGAAGAGAGAGCTGAGTCAAAAGGCAAAGCTCTCAATTTACCGATCGATCTACGTTCCCACCCTCATCTATGGTCATGAGCTTTGGGTTATGACCGAAAGAACAAGATCTCGGATACAAGCGGCTGAAATGAGTTTTCTCCGCAGGGTGGCTGGACTCTCCCTTAGAGATAGGGTGAGAAGCTCAGTCATCCGGGAGGGACTCGGAGTAGAGCCGCTGCTTCTCCACATCGAGAGGAGCCAGTTGAGGTGGCTCGGGCATCTGGTTAGGATGCCTCCTGGACGCCTCCCTGGTGAGGTGTTCCGGGCATGTCCCACCGGGAGGAGACCCAGAGGAAGACCCAGGATACGCTGGAGGGACTATGTTTCTCGGCTGGCCTGGGAACGCCTTGGGATTCCCCCAGAGGAGCTGCTCCAAGTGGCTGGGGAGAGGGAAGTCTGGGCCTCCCTACTTAGGCTGCTACCCCCGCGACCCGACCCCGGATAAGCGGAAGAAAATGGATGGATGGATGGATGGATAAATATCTACCAAGAATTAATTACAAGTTTGCTTTTTTTACTTTTAATTTACTGTGGCAGTTCAAGGATTGCAATAAATTGCTGCAACATCAGTGTTTATGTATTTTAAATCATTTCCCAGCTCAGTGGTGTTCAGGCTCCAGCAGCTCTGATCCGTGTGTGCCAGGAGCTGCTGGTTCCACCTGACGAATAGAAGTCGAGCAGACAGATGGATGCGTGGGGGTTCATGTCAGGCTTTGTGAGGGCCCTTTTATGAGGAAGCACTTTCTGCACACAAAGTTGGCTCTTTGTTCGTAAGCACTGCTTGAGATTGTAGCCGTGTTCTTCATAAAGCTGGGTGGCAATGTACGATAGGGTTTCCTGACCCTCGTGTAAACTCAGCACCGGGGTCCGCAACGTAAACCGGTTGGTATTCACTCGAACAGAAAATATACCATGAGGTTTAAAATTTCCCAATAAACCAGCATCAAGCGAACGTAGATTCCCGGAAAACTTGGGGCTTTTCTTCTCCCGTCACTCCTTTCATTTCCCCATTTTGAACAACCTGAAGCTTGTTAAGAGCCTTTTGATGGAAAGACGTGTAACTCAATGAGCTGTACAAGCTCAGTCAGCGATGGCGAGCTGCAATGATGAGGCAGGAAATGAGCTCCAGTTGGGAAGCCATAGTGCAGGTATGTGTGGGAATTAAATGATGTACTTACAATAAAGAAGAAAAGCAGGATTTAACTGTACAAGTCAGGTATAACGTGTGAAATCAAATATCTTACAAACACTCTTCAAGGCATCTTTTGCGGTTCAAAAATAGCATATAACACAGATTTAGCAGTGCCTTTAACGCCGGATAAAAATAGCACAGAAAGTTTTTATTTACCTGAAATATTTTTGATATTTCAAGGAAGCTGGGAACAGCTTAAAGCCAACAATAGCTTTACTTGCCAGTGCCAAAATACAGAATTGTTTATTCACAGTGGTAATAGTAACGCACTAAGGGCAAAGCCTGGGTCTATAGAGCTGGACGGGCTAGCATCTTTCCACGCAAATGTCCCATCCCACATCGCAGAACAAGCAACTGACCGCAGCATTGTCGATTAGAACGTAGCTCATCTGGGGCGAGTGAACGTTGCACTTACTCGCCAACTCTGTTCTGTGACTACCCCACTTGCTGGCTCAGAGGCGCAGCAGTTGCAGGTCGTCGCATAAATCCCATTAGGGCAGAAAAAGAAAGTTTCAGGCCCTAAAATTTTTACAAGAAAAATAAGGACAAAAATACAGAACTTGGTGTTAAAAAATAGAACTTACTGTAAAACGTGGAAATTGTCAATGTGGTATTTCTTTAACTATTTGAATGTTAGGAAACGCCTTGTATCTGTGACTTTCCTTCCCTCCATTGATTACGGTGACATTCTCTACATGAATGCTCCTAAAAGCACCCTGCAGATGTTGGATGTGGTCTATCATGGTGCACTAAGATTCATAACTGGTTGTGATTATCGTACCCACCACTGCACCCTGTATTCACTGGTTAACTGGACATCATTAACCTCACGCAGACTCTTCCACTGGTACATTTTCATCTTTAAATCACTTCTTGGTCTGCTGCCCTCATACATCTCCTCCTACATGTCTTTGCGTGAGTGCAGCTACAGTGTGCGCTCTCAGGACATGATTACCTGCAGTGTTCCGTCAGTGAGGACTGAACTTGGAAAAAGGGCCTTCTCCTACTCCGCTCCTGCTTCATGGAATATCTTACAAAAAGATCTGAAGCTCTCGACCTTGACCTCCCTAAATGGTTTTCAGAATCTGTTGGAATCCTGGCAAAAACCAATGCAGATTTGTTCCTGTCTTTGATTTTATACGTCTACCTTATAATGTTTTGCTAGTTTTTTGATACTTTGTTAAAAAAAAAAAAAAAAAAATTTTTTTGTTTTTTTTCTCTCTTTTTGTTTTCTATTGTTTATTGTTTGTTTGTTTATTGTTTAATGAAATTCTATCACTGCTGTTCATTGTTCTTTAGTTTTAGCAGGTCGCTTTCGTAAATGAGCCCATGAGGTTCAAAAGATTTACCTGACTAAATAAAGGTTGAATGAATGAACTATTTAAGTGTTTTTCCTAGGGGTGCACCGATTGCATTTTTTTGGCCGATCACAAATTTCTACAAAGTCTGACTTGCCAATTCCGATGTTGGCAGATACCGATTTTGTTTTATAAGCAACACTGTTAGATGTTGTAAGGTCACAATGCGCCTTCAAATTTCAATCTTATTTTGTTGAAAAACAGACCCTTGAACAATATTCTAGAAACAATACAAACTTGTGTTAACTGGTCACAAGGTAGTGCTCTGAAATACAAATGAAGTACAGACAATTGTTAAAACTAAAAAATAATCTGTAAAATCGGTTTCTCATGCAAGCATTGGCTGATTTCCGATTTCCCAAAATTAAGGAAATAGGATGGATGGATGGAAGACTGACAATATGCTGGCTGCTACAACCTCCAGTAGCTGCCTGTGAATAGAGTACGGTAGTTTTCTGCAGCGTTATTTTTAATTTACATATCAAAAACACTTACATCACAGAAAGTAGTACTGTATTTATTTGCTCTCATTAAACATGCATTAAGAACTTTATTTTTAAAAATACACTAGATCGTATCATACGTAAATTACATTGGGCAGATTTTTTTAAGCACCTTAAATGTTCAGTTAAATTTAAACATTGTCAATATTAAAATTTCTAGGGGTGCACCGATTTCAATTTTCTGGCCTATCACCGATTACCGATTTTTAGAAAGTCTGACCTGCCGATTCCGATTTTGGCCGATACCGATTTTCAGGTGTTAAAAGGTCAAAATGCACCTTAAATTTTCAGGATTTTCCAACCTTTGCTGAGGCAGATAAAATCGGTAGATAAAATCGGCTTCTCATTTAAAGATCGGCCGATCACCGATCTCCCCAAATTAAGGAAATCGGAGCCGATCGATCGGCCGGCCGATTTATCGGTGCATCCCTAAAAATTTCAAGAACATTTTTGCAATAATCAATCATATCATAATACACTTAGTTAAAGAAAATGTGGTTATAATTGATGGAATAAAAAATTTGGTAATAGGGCTCTGTACTCATTTACTGTATTCTGCAAATGTCTCCACTGCCGGCTCAGAGGCACAACAGTAGCAGGTTGACTTCACCCTTCACCTCAGTCATTACTTTATTCACAGTGAGTTGATAAATAGGATACCTCAGACCCAGCTGTCTCAAAGGGAGCAAAAC
This sequence comes from Garcialebias charrua, assembly GCA_038048925.1. Classification (NCBI taxonomy): domain Eukaryota; kingdom Metazoa; phylum Chordata; class Actinopteri; order Cyprinodontiformes; family Rivulidae; genus Garcialebias; species Garcialebias charrua. Next base: position 74,191 of record JBBPBX010002877.1, read on the forward strand.
AGACACATTGGCTAAGACGGCAGTACTGTGGCGGTTGGTGTAAAGAGCCAAACAGATCTGCTGTAAGCACCCAGTCTTTACACGGCTTGACTTTGTGAGACATGACAACTGCTGCTCTCCTCACATGTGTAGTTTAATTCCCTGACATCTGGGAAAATATGTACTGTAAGTTTTTTTTCATTCAACCTTTATTTAGTCAGGTAAATCTCATTGAGCCTCGAGGGCTCATTTACAAAAGCGACCTGCTACAAACTAAAGAATGATGAACAGCAATGGTAGAATTTCCTTAAACAACAAACAACAGAAAAAAAAAAAAGAGAGAAATAGAAAGTGAAATGCAAAGTATCAAAACTAGCAAAACACCACAAGGTAGATGTACAAAATCAAAAACAAGAACATATCTGCAATGGTTTTTGCCAGGATTCCAAAAGATTCTTAAAACCATTTAGGGAGGTCAGGGCCGAGAGCTTCAAATCTTTTTGTAAGATATTCCAGGAAGCAGGAGCAGAGTAGGAGAAAGCCCTTTTTCCAAGTTCAGTCCTCACTGACGGAACACTGCAGGTAATCTACAGTAAGTGCAACAGCTTCAATCCAACAAGACGTTTAATCTGCAAGGTGGAGTTTTGTGGATGCTAGATTTCAAGGATCATTGCAAAACACACAAAATCGATCTGAAACAAGAAATAAAACTTTGTCCGATATTGATGACCCCATCCATGGCAGGGGTTGACATAAGCCGTTTCAGTTTGTCCGAGACGGACCTATTTTCGTCTCAGATAGCCAAATCTCGCCTAGAGGTTGTCCGGTGGACAACCATGTTTAATAGACATGGATTAAAGTTCTCTGTCGCTGTGACAGATTTGTCATCTTTGAAAATGAAAGGAGCGGGGAAAAAAAGTGTTTTGTTGTGGTCGTGATACAGGAATTAAACTGACGCTGCTTTCAACAAATAAAGAGAACCAGAGCCACAGATTGACCCAATCCGAACAGAGCAGGTTGTGCCGTCTGATGCACGGCAGGTGATCGTAGTGTTCCTAACTCAGAGACGGACTGCAGGTGAGAGAACCATCACCAAAGGTGATGACACGTAATAAACTATAAAACGTTTGTGTTTGCACAAACGTTTGTGTTTGCACATGATCAATTCACTGCAGCCCGGGGAGATACCAGAACTGTAGGGGCCGAGATGGAGTAGAGGTAGGGCAGTTGACTTGGGACCCGAAAGTCAGAGGTTCGACTCCCAGCCATTTCCACATGCCGTTGTGTCTCTGAGCAAGACACCTAATGCCTACTTGCTCCCTGGGCACTTACACAGCTGCCCACTGCTCCACCTGGGTGCATCCCAGTTGCAATGGGGTAAATGTAGAGAACCAATTTCGCCATTGTACGGGAACATACAATGATGACAAACCATAGCACTTGTTATAGTGACCCAAAAAGGAAGAAGCAGGAGCTACCTGAGCCATGCAGGTACGGTTTTATTTCTTTTTCTTTGTAGTTAAGTTGATATTGGTTAAGTCAGTGGGTCAGTTAAGCTGTGTAAATAAACAAACCAAGTGTGTTAAAAAATAAAATATAATTCTTCTTTCTGCTCCCTTTTCATTCAGTGTTTTTATTTTTGATGAATTTGCTTTTTTAATCTAAATGAATTAATAAAGAAATTAAATAAAAGCTCTAATGATTTTTTTTCAGTCAACCTTTACTTACACAAGTTAGTCTCAATGAGCCTCAAGGACTCATTTACAAGAAAGACCTGATTACCTGTATTGTTTATTAATTTGTGTTTTCACAGGTATGTCACAGAAACTGGGTGGACAGAACTACATCTCCTGTTCTGTGGTGCTGCCTGCCTTCTGCCACCTGTTCAGAGTCATGGAGCCTTCAGATGACTGTCAACATACTGCGATTCAAGAAGGCCTTGAAGGTAATGTAGAGACTGGTTTGCCTTAGTAGCTGGATAAATGAAGAGTAGATCTTATACATGTGGTTTAAAACAAAGCAGAAATGTTCTGTAAGGTTCTAAATTTCAGTTCACACTAATTCATACAGTTTATCAAACAGTAAAATGTTTTGATTATTTCAGTTTTTAAACACTGTGTGAAAGTAAAAACAATAAAGGTTATGACTTAACTGATGAATGAATCCATCTTTATTATAAGTTGCCTTAAAGTGTTTAATCACGATTAATTGCGATTAATTTTAAAACTGATATGCGATTAATTAGTTTAAAAAATTTAATCGATCAATACCCCTAGTTATTATTATAACTGATACACCATCACCCCCAACACCTCCTCTCACACCCAACCTCCCCGGACATTTGTATCTAAAATAAAACTTTGTATGAAACAATGTGCTCAGAGTGTCATCAGCGTACAGACGTGTCCAACCTGCACGTGTCTAAATTCCGGGTCAGAGAGAGAGACGGTGCCGCCACAAGAGCACCATTAGACTGTTGAGTGTCTCTCGTGGAGGCGCACAGTATACCGTGTACTTTTACTAAGGTTATGTGCACAGCATACTGTGCTCTTTTACTAAGGTCATGTACACAGTATACCGTGTACTTTTACTAAGGTCATGTATAGCATACCATGCTCTTTTACTAAGGTCATGTACACAGTATACCGTGTACTTTTACTAAGGTCATGTATAGCATACCATGCTCTTTTACTAAGGTCATGTACACAGTATACTGTGCTCTCTTACTAAGGACATTTGCACAGTATACTGTGTACTTTTACTAAGGTCATGTACACAGTATACCTTGTACTTTTACTAAGGTCATGTACACAGTATAATGTGGTAACCTCTAGGTGTAGAAAAATGTCAGCCTATAGATTTTTTCCTGATTTAAACTTTGAGCCTTAAATCTGCTGCAAGTGCTTCTCTTGTAAAGTCCAATGACGAAGAGGATGAGGAGGAAAACGAGGAAGCTCCACTCCAGCAGATCCTGAAAGAGTCCACCACTCAGGAGCTTAGAAACTCCAAGCAGTCCATAAGATGACTGACTGAGAACATGTACATAGTAAACTAAGCGCAATAAACTTGTTGAATTACATTTTTCTAGAGATTTTTTTGCCTTCTTTATTGTAAATGTTGCAGACAAACAAGAATTTGACCAACAACCAGATTCCACCAAGAGGTCGTCCACTGGACAACCTGGAATAATTCCTTATGTCTTCTGAAAAGCAGAATTCATATTATAAATTATAACTCCTCCTCTTGCTTGTGCGTGACAATCAATTTTTGTGACCACGGCACTTTAGACCTGTGTCATATAAAAAAATTATTTGCTAACATTTTAAACAGGCTACAGAAGAAGATAAGCTGCTGTCAGATTACTGCCGTTTTAAAAACTAAGTTAATAGAGTTAAAACCCTCAATGGAGCATTTGGGAGTGCATGTACATTAAAAGTGCGTTGCTTTTCCTTTAATGAAATGTGTAAAAAAAAAAAATGGTTTTAGATGCAGATATTGTTTTATGAATTTTAAAAAAGCATACTACCGGTATATTTAAAAAAAATGATAAGGGAATGTTTCTGTTCATTTTATAGACATGTGTTTATGGGCTCATTTGGTTGCAGCGAGGCCACAGATGTATGAAATTTCATGAATGACATTTCTGAGAACACTGTGTTCCTATTTTATCCATGTTGTTATTAAACCCGGCGGCAGCCAATCTGGATAGCAATGAAGAGATTACCATGTGGAAAACTGGGGTGAGAGAAACTCAAATTGGTGTGAAGAAGTACTAACGGCCCATTTCCGGCGTTGTCCTGAACGGCACGGCTAAAGATGGTTAGGGAGGTGTGATCTCACACATGCCTTTGGTGGGCAGTGCTGAAATTTACACTTCGAGAGGGCACACAGTTTCAGGGACACAATAAAACTGGAAGAAAGCCAGACAGTGTTCAAAACACCAGAGGAAGTGTCGTCTCAGGGTAACAGTGTTTGCAACTCAGGCTTATTTTTAGAAGTCTACTATTCTGGGAAGCAATGTTGAGAAAATTAAAGACGAGTCTAACAGAATGAAACGAAGGAGGCAATGAAGCAAACTTCAGTTTTTGAGGAAAAGCACCACTGAAAGAATAAACAAAAGGCATATTTAGTTCAGACTACCGGTACAATAGTCCTTCGCTAAGTCGTGGTTAGACTTTTGTGGACTCGCTCTTTCGTGATTTTTCAACGCAAGACTGCACACGACACATGATTGTCAACTTTAATATTACTCATGTGATCGGGACAGTACGGGATAAAAAGTTAACGAAAAAAACTTTGGACAGGCACCGCCATTTTGTAGTTTTCTTTTAAGAAGTCTACACTGTAACGCCAGTCAAAAGAACTACACTACCCAGAAGTCAACAACGCTGCTTTCTACACTACCCAGAAGTCAACAACGCTGCTTTCTGCCGAAATGGAGGGAAAGATTTGTAACGCAATGTCAGAAGTAACCATCTAGCCATGACGTTCACAGAACTGGCGGCAAATAATCTTGAAGCTCAATTATCCACGCGCACATCAACCTGGACAAGGCGGTGGACTTCATCACTGCAGGGTAAGTCTGCCGAACCAGAACCGAACCCGACAGGAACCAAGCTGCTGGTCTGCAGAGATGGAGTACCCATATATAACTTTGCAATACTGTACAGTACATATACATTTGATGTTAAAATGTTGTAAGTTTAAGAGCTCCTTAGAATATTGCAAGAGTGTGGGAAGGGTTTATAAAGCCTTAACATATACAAATACAAAAATAAATATAGCGTTCCTGCTTTGTGGTTTTTCACCTATTGTGGTGGTATCTGGAATGTAACCCCCGCGATAATCGAGGGACTACTGTAATAAAATAAAAATAGCCCTCAGATACGTGAGGAGACAGAGCGTACAACCGATTCCATGCGTGACGAGTTACACAACATAAAACATCAATGTTGGGAGACGTGTGTTTTGTTGAGTAAAGTTTCCCCATTTCTTTATTTTCAAAACAACTCTATAAGCTTAAAACAGGCTGTTTTAAGAAATGACTCAGCATGGCTTCATCATATAGACTCAAGTAATGAGTAAGTTTCTGACATAGCAACCAACCGATGGTTGGAATGCGATATGAAGTGGTCCTCAACCCTGGCCCTTGAGGGCCACTTCAGTGCATTTTGTAGATGCTTCCCTGCTCTTCAGCAGGTCTACAGAAGCCTGTTAATCACTGTTCATTCAAATCAGGTGTGCTGATAGAGAAACATCTCAATCATGCAGGATAGTGGCCCTCGATGTGTATTGATTAATATGGTAAAAATTAAGAACACAAGAACACAAAATGTAGACTGAAAGAAAGTGTACGTAGAAGCACATATCTTCACTTTGTTACATAAAACATCAAAAATCAATGCAGCAGAATTTTTCCTACACAATTTTCTAAAACATTAACGAATTCTGGCTAAATCCACAAAGTCATAAATTTTGTTTATCTTATTTTATTTTTTAAAGCAATCAAACCTTATATTTTCTAACAAATGATTTTATACTTTTTTGTTTGTTTGTTTAAAGAGTGAAAAACACAGTTGTAACTCCTCACAACAACTAATCCACACCTGACCTGAATCCCTCTAGTCTAACTGAAGTACAGTTGTTTTTAATATTTGTCCTAACATTTTTTTTAATACATATATTTTTATAAATCTTTCTCTCTTAAATCATATTTCTTTTCTCTTTAGTTTTGAACCAATGTACTACACCTTGGAAGGAGTTTATTATAGGCTTTGTACATAATCAACAGGGATGCACGTTATTGGATTTTTGGCCGATATCCGATATGCCGATATGTTAAACTTATTTGGCCAATAACTGATACTGATATTTGTTATATACTCTCCTTTATCAGAACATAGCCCTCTTATTTAGGCTTATTTGCTACAAAAATTGTCTAACAGCTGTAGGAGCTGGTGACAAACTTTGTATTCAGTAACGGCCATATGATATGCATAGCATTTTAATAAGTGAAAAGTGTTAAATGTTATTTATTAGCATTAGTCACCTGCGATGCTGTCTCACTTGTGGAGGCTTGTTCCAGGTTCCTAGCTGCAGTGTGGGATCCTCTGCACTCTTGTGCATGAAGGACAGCCTTTGTAAATTCATAGTTTTTGTCTATCCATTGTGCCGTAAGACTAATCATGCTAACATGGCTAACACTTGACGTCCAAATGTCTGTGGTAAAACTCACCCAGGGGCTATCGGCTATTAGCTTCGGACGTCGGAAATGATGGCTTGCAACTCTTGTAAGGCTACGTTAAAAAAATATCTCAAACTGGGGAGGATGTAGCGCTCAACATACTAGTCCAAAAATCTGAATCAGACATACTCAATGAAAAAAAACACTTCCACACTGCTGACATTTTCACTTCTTCCTCTCCGCCGTGATTAGATCAGGTAGAGGTGTGTGAGGTCATCACGTTGGGCTGGCACTGCAGACATCCTTGTCACTGGGTTATCATATAAAAACAAAGCCTTTTATATTGCTGCGTTATTTTGATTGAACGGCTTGATGTCCGATATTTAACTTTAACGTTAATATTGTCCGATACACTGCAGATAATACTGTGCATCCCTAATAATGGGATGGGACTTAGTACAGCTCAGAACAATGCTGATCTGAGCTGTACTAAGTCATAAAATTGTAAAATATACAATGTAAGCAGTTGAAAATAATCAGTTATAATTCAAATAGCTTTCTTCTGGAGCGTGTAGAGCGGTTTATGGGTTTCCCCAGATCTCAACACAATAATTCATGTATGGAAGTATAAAACAGAATAACATGTAAAGTGATTTATTACTAAATATTACAATGTTTTCAAATCATAATTTAGTGAATTTATTTTTGGCACACCATTTTCTCCTTTCTTTTGAGGACCTGCTCCAAACTATTACCAGAGCAATACAATGTAGTATCATCGGCAAACAAAGTACCGTATTTTCCGGACTATAGGTCGTAGTTTTTTGACTAATTTGCATGCCCTGCGACCTATAGAGAGGTGAGACCTGTTTATGGATTTTTCCCCACCCCCATATTTTTAGACCAATTTTTGGCTCAGATATGACCGATTTTCATTTTGGCAAAAAATGGTGCAGTACCACTTTTGTCCGCTAGGGTACACCAACCGTTCCCACCTCATGTGTCCGAAGGCAGCCTCCTCTGGTCGGACTGACTGTCGCTGCCCGGCCTCCTGCTCTGGATGTAACTACTGTTAGCTGTGTTTGTTAGCAAGATAAGTCAAGAACCACAGGACAGATTTTTATCAAACTTACAGAAAGTAATCACTGTATGGACATTTACAACTGACTAGCTTTATGAGATTTTTAGAGCTAAAATTTGATCTTTTAGCATTGTTGTTTGTTAGCGGTTATCTACCGTAAACGGCTACTATTTGTCTAAATAGCTCATAAACCACACCGCAGATTTTCTTTAAACCTACAGAAAAGTACCGTACAGTAATTATTTGGTGTTCATTTACAAACTGTTAGCTGGTGGAGTTGTTTGAGCTAAAAGTCGATTTATTTATAATTAATTTTCACAGCGCACGGGATGGTTTGGAAAACGTCAAAGCGAAACTATTTAAATCCGGCTGATTTGACCATTTCGTGAATTTATTAAGGAACGGTTTAAGCTCAGGAACCCTTGTGCTATAATGTTAGCTATAATTTTTAGCAAACAATTGTTTTTACCGTGTTAATCTTCTTAAAGCCTTGCTGTGCGCTCCTGTGGCAGACATTTGCAGCAGAGCTAAACACTCGGACCACATTTCCGGGTTGTCTCAGCGGTGACGCGTCACGTCAGCGGTGGGTGACGCGTTACGTCGGCGGTGACGTAGGTGCGACCTAACTGAAGGCGAGACCTGTATATGGAGTTTTCCAATTTATTGCCAATAATTGGACAAAGCGACCTATAGAAGGGTGCGACCTATCAGGCAGAAAATACGGTAAATGTTAATAACTTAAGACTCATTGCATTCATCATTTATGTAAAGAAAAAAGTTTAGGACCCAGCACCGACCCTTGTGGTACTCCACATGTAACCTAATAAATCAGAATTCACATTATTTGTACATATTGATGTTTTTCATTCAAGTAACTTTTATCCAAGAATATGCAATGCCTCTAACACCATATTTCTCCAATTTATGTAGAAGTAATTCATGATCTGGTGTCAAATGCTTTTTTAAAGTCTATAAACACTCCCACAGTACATTCTTTTTTATCAACTGTGTCTTCTACCAATTGCCTTACAGCCACTGACGTTGACCTTTTGGCTGTATTATTATATTAGTCAAGCTCCCCACCTGCCACCTTCCCTGGAGCAGGTCACGCCGACACGAGCAGAGAGCTTGACGCCACTTGGGTCTTTCCACTGGATAAGTGGAAAAATGATAAGAGTAGAGGCAGTTTATCCTAGTTGATGAAGCAACCACTGGTCGGCAACACCATTAGACGTCTGGAGATGCATGGTGCACCACAGTAAATATTAATTTATGGTTTATTTTCTTTAATTCGAGCCATCTGCATCTAAACACACACAATGGACCACATACGATCAGTGGAGGTGAATTGAAGCAGATGCTGCTTCTAGACAAATCACAACTGACCCCACTTGTTTTCTTTCTTTTTTTTAATGCAAACAATTATTTTAGGATCTTAATGCCTGATTTGAATAATTGTATTGTAATTCTTGAGATCTAGGCTTCAAACATAATTTCCAGTAGATTAAATCAAAAGCGTGGGGACAGTTGAAATGTGTACGGTCTAGAATGCGGTTCTGCAAACAGAGTGGACAAAAACATGCTTTTATTTGTAAAAATTGACCGTGCGTTCATTAAAAACCCTCCGCAGGTTTTCTTGCAATTCTGATTCTCCAACTACTTTCCAACAGTCGCACCCGTGTGAGAAACTGGCTCAGGAGTTGATTAGTCCCGATGCTTCCTTCTTCAGGGAATTTCTCATCACGGTGTGAATATTCCCACCCCGCACACACAAACCCATCAACGCACCATTTTAAAATGGTCTACAACAATTGATGAAAAGGTCAACGTGCCATGTAAAAATCTAAAAACCTCTTCAATCCAGCCATTTTGGGAAACGGAAACCATGACAACAAAGGATTTCTAAAACATTTGGAAAATATAGTGTGACACTGATATGACAACAAGTTGACGAGGAAAAACTGCATCACTCAGGGGTAAAACATACGATAACCACTACGTGTGCACACATTGTTCACGGACCAGCTCCTTTGTGGAGGTGACTCATGATGAGGAGGCGCACAGGGAGGGACAGTGACGAGGACGCTCAAGGACAAACCCGAGAACTGTAACTAAGTACTCTTACAAGAACATTTGGAGCAGCAGTGATAACAAAACTGAGCCACAGAATCAACAAATAGGTCATTCAAATTAGTTCCCATGAGTCAAAGCAATCACTTGTTAATCTCAGCTGCTTTAGAATGAATTGACTCATTAAAAAAAGTGTTTAATAAGCCTGATCGAGTGCCAAATGACCGTCACAGAACTGTGTCACAACCGCTCAATCAAATCAATGACTGTGCCTTGAGACTTATGACTGATTCATCTCCCAGTGACCAACTGCAAAAACTGCACATCCTCCCTTTTTTCAATAACTCTTGCAGACAGTTCTCCCAACAGAGCAGCCACGGGTCACTATAAGCCTATAAACCACGGCGCAGTACCAGGAACACCAGCTTAGCGGTGACATAACTTCATTTCAGTGAGGGAGGAGTTGCCAAACCACATTTCTGTGGACTCATTCAAAAAGATCACCACACATGCTTCTCTATAACCTGCCAGGAAGAGAACGTGTTTAACGTTTGTGCGGGGTTTGCAGATTTTATTAATCGAGGCACTCCAAGAATCATCTACAACCCCAATTCTACAAACGTTATGTTGTGTGAAATGCAAAAAAAATGTGAGGATTTGTAAATCTAATAAAAACACGTTTATATTATTCATTCATATTAAACCTATCAAACGTTTCAACTGAGAAATTGAACCATTTTAGGAAAGACAATGTGTTTTTTTATTTTATTGCAGCAACACACTTAAAAAAATTGGGCCCATGCTGTAAAATAAGTAGAAATGGAGAAACAGCTGGAGGAGAGTTTTACAATTATGTTAATTGGCAACAGGTCAGTATAAGGACTGGGAATAAAAAAAAGAGCACTATAGAGAGACTTAAAGGTGGAGTCTGCAGTTTCTGTAGAACATCAGCACTTAGAAAAAATTTCAACAAGCAAAGCATTCTGATCCCTCCCCCTCAGAGCCATATATGGCACTGCCCCCTTGTGGTCTGTTAAAATTCAAATTCAAGCTCTGTTTTTATTGGCTGATTCGAATTCAAGCTCGGTTTTTATTGGCTGGTTACAAACTTTGTTTTTATTGGCTGGAAAATGGCGGGTCACTTTTTCTTTTTAGAAATGCTTATTTACCACCTGGAGAAGCAAGGGGACAATATTTTTTTTTAGTTTTTTTCAGAGATTACCTCTCTAACATCAATCTAGTGACAGAGTGAAGAAATATGTTAAAATATATATTGTTTGAAAAGTTACAGACTACATTACAATCTTACATACCCCAGCTTTAAAGGGATTGTGACATGATTTTTTTACTATTCATAAAATTGCTCAAAATATATATATATTATCATTTAAATATGTTTGTTTTTGCAAACAAAATGATAAATCACTTTAATTTTGCTTTAAAAGTGATTTTGAACTTCAAGCCGTGTTTAATCATGGGAAATCCGATTACACTCGAACGCACCATATGTGATGTCACACTGGGCAGAGGGCTGTGGTGTCTTTAATAGCGGACAATTTAAAACTGGACGAATTTAGCAATCTATGTGAAGATTTGAGCTATTTGTCTTCATTTTGGGAAGCAGAAAATTGTTTGGGTGATGGAACAAGAAACAACAGGATCTAATTTAGGTCTGATGCTGTATCAGACTTCCTTCATGTCGAGCTGCTCATACCTGCGCACTGTGACAAGCCCAGAGCTCTGCCCGGTGTGACATCACAGATGGTGCGTTCGCGTGTAATGGGATTTCCCATGATTAAACACGGCTTGAAGTTCAAAATCACTTTTAAAGCAAAATTAAAGTGATTTATCATTTTGTTTGCAAAAACAAACATATTTAAATGATAAAATATATATATTTTGAGCAATTTTATGAATAGTAAAAAAATCATGTCACAATCCCTTTAATCTATTAGAAGTAAAGATGGGCAGAGGTTCACTAATTTGTGAAAATGTAAAAATAGTGGGACGATTTCAAAATGATGCTCCTCAGTGGAAATTTTATCTACAATCCATATCATCGACAGAGTTTAAGAATCTGGAAAAATCTACGAGTTCAAAGGACAAGGCTAAACGTCAATACTGGACACACCAGTGATCTTTGGGCCCTCGAGGTCCGCTCCATAAAAAACAGGTCAGATTGTGTTTTAGACATCACCGCATGGGCTCAGAAACGCTTCCACAAACCAGTCTGTACAAGCAGTTGCACACAATTACTAACTAAAGCTCTATCGTGCAAAGAACAAGCCGTTTGTGAACACCTCTGGACCAAAGCTCATTTAAAATGGACTGAGAAAAAGTGGAAAACTGTTCTGAGGTCAGCAAGATCAAACCACAGATGCCTCGTCATCTGTACCAAAAAGGAGAAAAAACATCCAGTTTGTTGTCAGCACACGGGTCAAAAGCCTGCCTCTCTGATGATATGGGGGTGCATTAGTACCTCTGACATGAGCAGATCTGGAAAGAGACCATTAAAGCAGAAAAGTGTCTACAGGTACAGGTTGTAGAACAAACTATGCTTCCATCTAGATGACCTTTTCAGGGAAGGACTCAAGACGATGCCAACTCATCGTGTTGCTGCCATCAAATGTAAAATTACCTTAGTTTGTCCAAATAATGGTACAACTTATGGAAACTTTAACAAGCTCCGTTGTGACTAAAATACAGGTTTACGAAACTGGCTAATCATTTACTTCTACATCCTGCACAACAGTTTCAGAATAAAAGTCACATCAGTCCAGCAGGTAACCCTTCTGACACAATGACGACAGCAAGCGTCCGTGAAGAAGTGCACTTGCTGGAGAGCGTTTGCACAAAGCTACAAATCACGCTCATTGCACGCAGAACCATAAAACGCTTACATCTGGGCCCACCTACAACAGAGCGATGGCCTTTTAATCCCCTCATGTGGCGACACGATAAAGGCGAGGATTAAGAGCTAGCCAGTCGCTCCGTCAGTCAGTCAGCACTGATGTCTGCTTCTGTGCTCGCATCGTGAGCCGCAGAGCTAAACCGTTACACTGGACAAGTGGAGCTCAGCAGATTATAAAGGCCAAGCTGTGGTTGTATATATATATCTACTGTATAATGCAGAGCGCTGTGGGACCGACGCAGCCGTATCTATAAATACACTCAGGAACCTTCTGATATGAAGGATGAGCACATCAAGTGCTTTAACT